>VNKC01002551.1:0-171893 GCA_008042775.1 Drosophila pectinifera
CAAATGCGGATTTTTGAGTCCTTAAATCGGCATTTTTATATCCTAATTTATGATCAAATCATTTTTAAGGCAATATTTTATTATTAAATAATTAAGACTTTAGCGGCGATTCCGAATATAAACGGCATTTGGCTGTCATTCCATTTTTGGAAAAAGTGCAGTGAACTTTTCTATGTAAACAAAGGTGGCTGCTGCTGCCAGAGAATTTACTTATTGAAGAAATCACAGTTAAAAATAACCATAACTAAGCCAAAACAGCCTTAATTTTAAATCGAAAAGCAGTTATATGTTAGTTTTTATTTGGTTAATTAATCTGCATTTCAAATTTAGAAATTAACCAAAGTAAATTTTTGGTCAGTTTTTGACAATTTTAATGATGTAACCCCTTATCAAATTTTCAAAAATTGGCCAAAATTTTTTTTCTAATTTTTTAAAGTATTTTATTGCTTAATAATTAAGCTTTTAACGGTGAATCGGACCATATACGGCATTTGGCTGACATTCAATTTTTGGCCAAGATATGCTGTTAAGAAGACCTCAGATTTATGTATTTTTAGGTCCTTACCTCTTTTTTTTTTTGATATTCTAATTTTATGGACGAATCAAAGTTTAAAATATTCATAATTAAGCCAAAAGTAAAAAAGTAAGTTTTTTTAATAATTACCGAAATGTTTGATGTACTCTTCGGCCAACCGGAAACAACAGTTACCGGAAATCTAATTCAGTGGTTTTGTAGTATTTTGTAGCATACTTTTAAGAGTCTGACGATTTCAAAAAACTGCCGGCTGCTGCCTAGTATCCTCTGTTCGCCTAGTATCTGAATTCGGAAAGCAGCTCAATGTTAGTTTTTAAGTAATTAAATTAAAAAATTTAAAATTTATATTTAGCCAATTTTTGACAACTTTAATGATGTAACCCTTTTTAAAATTTAAAAAAATGGCCAACATTTTTGTTGATGTTGAATTTTTATGCGTTATTTCTATACTTCCAATTGAAATTTCTTGCTGTGCAAAGGAATCGGAATTTAAAGTGGAAAAATTAGGAACTAGTTGTTGGAACATACTCAGGCAGTGTCTCGTGACACGCCTCACGGACTTCGCGGCGCCCTCACGTCCTTGGACTAACTCCAGGACTCTAGGATTCCGGGAGCTCCCCCTTCTGGCCATCCTTGGGCGTCCCCACCCCTACGTGTTAATTGTGGCAACTGCTCTGCTGCGACTTCTGTCCATTCGAGTTGGCCATTGGAACGTGCCAGGAGCGTAAGGACTGCAAGGAAAACTGCGAAATAAAATATGACTGACCCGAGCACATGGGACAGCACACACATAAACTTCGGGCAGCCAGGGGTTAAGTATTTTCGGGAAAGCGTTTAGTGCTCGAAGCGCCATAAACTTGTGGATTTAACTAGCTGACCAGAAGGAAACCAGGACGAAGGGACTGGACCTAGACTTAATTTTTAAACTGTTTTAAATTTACACTAGCACAATAGTCTCTTTAAATTTAATAAATTAATCAAGATTTAAATGAAGCATGAAGCAATTGTTTCTATTGAAGTGGGAACTTATTAGAATATAGCTCATTAGCATTTACTTTCATCTATTATTGCGTGAAATCTTAACGGAAAATACACCTTATATATATATAATATAATATGATTGTTTTGTTCTTTCCTGATGACTTTTCTGAATTTTTCTCTTTAAGAATTTTCGCTTTAAACTTAATTAGCGCTGCTTGTTCTGGGGATTATCCCTCCACTCGAAGGACACTTGCCGGCACCTTCCTGACTCCAGGATCCTCTTCGCTGGTCAGTCGCAGTGACCCCCGGTCATTGCCCCATATTCCAGCATAACTAACACCAGCCCGGTAAAAAAAAAGGAAACTCAAGGACCGGAGACCATCAGCGGGTCCGAAACCGAAACCATTCCCTACTGGAGGCTGCGCCACTTGAGCTGCGCTTTTTCAACTTTGTTCGCAGACTCTTTATGACGGCGATGAGGATGAACTGGCCGCGGTGGCCACCGGCTGCTCTCCGGCTGGAGGCTTGAGGCTGGAGGGGTCCGCTGGCCACCACCACTCGAAACGCTGGCGAAACCGCAACTTAATAATTTTTGCTTCTGCGGCAATTAAAAATTTTTACCTTATTTGCTCCAGTTTTTCTGTTTTCAGTTTTCAGTTTTCAGTTTTTGGTGGGGCCAGAGAGTCCGGGACTTATCTGTTTCAGTTGCTGCCTCGGTGCAACATTTTGTGCATGGTCATTTACTTTTCGCCCTCAGCCCTTCACTCGGCCAAGTTGCGATGTTACTAATTAAAAACGCAAATGGGTTTATGATGTTGCACAAGTTGCGGTTGCCTCGGGACGGCGGGTATTATTTTTTACTGCTGTCGCTGCAGAATTGTAACATGACAAAAAAGCTGAAAAGAAGTTATAAAGAAAAGCGTAAAAAGAGCGCGCGGCATTAAAACAAATTTTCCTCGCTTTTCCCATTTTTTTTTTTTTTTTGGGACAAATACAAAACAGGACCTGGGCCGAGGGCCCTCTCTCGCTCTCTGGATTTTCCCGCATTTTCCCGCCTTTCTCCCCAGCCTTGCGGTTGCTTGCGGCTGCTCCTTTTGTTGGGTTTTCCGGACCAACTCCTCCTTTGCCATTTTCCGGGGAAAGCGGAGCTCCTGGACCCTCTCTGACTTTATCGCCATCCATCGCGGGAGCTGCGGACTCCTCCGCGCTCTTCACGCTCTTCACATTGCTCTGGCATGTTTTGTGTTTTATTAGCGTGAAAATTTTTCAAAGGTGTCAGCACTTTTTGGGTCCTTGTTTTTGCTGTTTTTGTTTGCTTCCAAGAAATGGTTGACGCTATTTTTCTCCCTTTTTAATACTTTGCGAACTTGTATTTGTCACAGCGGAAATAAAGAAATCGGAGGCATTCAAGAGAGACGTTAAGTGCTATTGAAATGTGAAAAATATGTATATTTTTTTGACAGGAGCCAGAACTTAAAGTGGCCTTTTCCAATACCCAGCTTAGGATCTGTAATTAATTATTTTCGGCAACTCTTTGGTTAATCCCCTGACAAAAAGGGGCTGCTGGCTTAGCTAGTTAGTTTCGCATTAAAGATTCCTCCATCAACTATTCCCCTAATGGCCGGCAGCAGCCCTAAGCCCCAAGGCCAAAGCCGAACCCTGGCTGACCGGAAATCCCCCGCCCCCGGGGCTGGCTGCCATTGTGTAATATCCGTTGACTATTATTCTAATTCATGCTGAAAATTAAAAAGCTGCCTATGAGCCCCTGACCAACCCCAAAACCCCAGTCCCCAGTCCCCAATCCCCTCGCCGACTTGTTATTGTGCGAGTTCAGCGAAAATTTCATGCAAAATAAAACCCAGAAAAAGGAAGAGCCAAACCAAAACGCCTTTTTGAATAGACGATGGCATTATGTTGCCAGCGCTGCTGCTGCTGCTGCTGTTGTTGTTTTTCGGGGCTTTCGGCATCCTTTCCTGTTTTTGTATTCAAAATAAAGCGACCGCATCAACGAAATATGAAATAGCACAAAAATAATATTCACTCTGTGTATGGAAATACGAAAAAAATTAACATATAAATTAGCACAGCAGACAAAATGCTTTGGGGCGAAGGTTCCCTTCCAGGGCAGGGAAGTCGGGCAGGTCGGACTCCTTTTGTTTTTTTGGAAACAATTTTGGTGGCATAAATTTACGACAAGCAATTAAAAATATTTTGCAATTTTTCTTGGCCGACTGCACTTGTTGGGGGCGGCTGAGAGGGCAAATTGCTTTAATTAAATGTGCAACAATGTTTTTATAACAATTGGATCAGGGGGACAATACACAAGATTGCAAGTCCTTTGTTAAACACTTGGAAAAAGCGGGAAACCCTTTGTACATCAATGTGAAACATCTTGATATGTTGATAAAGTTACTAAGACTTCAAATAAAAGTGTTACGTTACTTAGTGCTTTTAAAATCACATAGTTATTCAAGCAGAAGCACACAAATACTTATTTTAAATGAATTTTTTGGTTATGTCACTCATTGTTGGTAAAGGTAGGAAAAATGAAAGGAAGGAAAAGTGTGGAGTTACCGAAAATAGTCAAAGCAAACCGCATATAAAGTTATCTCTATCTGCGCTTCATTGAAACCTAAAATGAAAGGAAGCAACATTTTAGTGTCATAATACCATAGCGGAGTTGCTTAGTTATCCAAAGAGCTTTAACATTTTTTATACTTAAAGATTGAGTTATAATAAGGAAGAAATAATTTGTATTTAATATATTTTATATATTTCCTACGTGAATTAAAGAAAACAAGTTCTAAAGTATAAAAACTTAATTGAATGAAAACTACAACGTAGTGTCATAGTACCATAGTTATCCAAAAAGGACTCCACAAAGACTTGTTTCATCATGTTTCCGGTTAAATGTGACCCTACATTGTTGCTTTATGTGGCGAGTGTGAATAAATAAAAAATAGGCAAAGAGGTCCTGGAAAAACTAGTGTGGCCGTGCCCTCTTACCAAATGAAACCTTTAGTGAATGACAGCTACAATGTGGTGTCATACTGCCATTGGCAGAGTTTTCAGGGACATTCGTGTTAAATAACTACATTACACGGATTAAGTAATTGCTGACAAACCCCTTTGACTCGGACCTTAATTTTAAAGCGATAACCGCCACATCCTTGGCAACTTTCTGGCTTCCCATTGTCCTTGGCTCGGCGGTATCCACATATTTACGGCCGCAACAATGTGCGCCTTGTAAAACAATTTATAACTTTTGCGCTTTTGCCTAATAAGTTGGCATGTTGTGGCCAATAAGTTGCGGCGGCGGCAGCGGCGGACATGCAGCGGAACTCGTTGCGAAACTAAATTACAAGTACAGGCAGCAGCAACAGCAGCAGCAACAGCCGTCGCAGCAGTGGGATAAGTCTGGATCCCCCCTTCGCACACCGCTGCACATCTTGCCAACAAGTTGAGCGTGTTGTTGCTGCCTTAACTACTGTTAATTCTTCTAATTGTGTGTACGTTGTTTGCGTGCGCTAATGTCGCATATGCACAAACAGAGCAACAACACAAGCCCAGCTGAAGGCATTCCCCAGAGGTGGAGAGCGGCACGGTGGAGGGGGGGATGCATGCAAATGTGTAACTGTTTATGCCAGAACGAACTCTGATGCTCCCGCTGGCCCAACTAGAGATGGGAGCGTGAGGGAAGCTGCTTTGGGGGAGCGAAAATATCGCTTTAAGAAATACTAATAATTATATATAATATATAAAGTATTAAGAACTTGTAAAATAAATAGTTTTTCTTATATAAAATATATGTTATTTGCGAGGCTTATATATGGATATCTATTATAGTAGCTCCAGAGAATACTATTATATATATACTATATATACTATATTTAAATTCAAAATGGGAGCTAAGAGTTATAGAATAATTTCCAGATTATTCCTTATATCCTTATTTCCTTATATCCTTATTTTTTACCTAAGCCGTGCCTCGTGTCACGCTCTCACCTACAGCAACTCCTCCACTTGAGATTTTTGTTCGGAGCTTCGCATCGCTTGACAACTTGCATGGGGGGCGGGCAGCAGGGGTCGTTAAAGGGGGGCCAGGGTGACCCTGTCGCTTATTAGCGCAAAACGCCGCACGTCCCGAGTGCGAGTGTGCGTGTGCCGTGTGTTTTTGTTATTGTTGAATGTAATTAAATTATGCAGATGAGTGCCAGCCATGTGGCACTCCCACTGCAGCAGCAGCTCCAACTGTGGAGCTGGCGCTGGCGCATTAACTAAACTGCCATGGAAAAGTGTTTTTAGGTATTTGCATTTGACACCGACAAACGGTTGCAGCAGGGCCCGAACTGTGTAGTTGCCCAAATCGTTGGCAGACTGCGAAACAAGCTGTGAAAATGTACTAGAGCAAAATATAAAAATAATTCCGCTTGGCAGCGGTGGGATTCGAACCCACGCCTCCGAGGAGACTGGTGCCTTAAACCAGCGCCTTAGACCGCTCGGCCACGCTACCTCCGCTGAGACAGCTGGCGTAATGTTCACTCAAAAACAAAGACCAGATAATGCCTAGATATAAATAACTTAGCCGTTCCACCCACTCGCAGAAAAGACATTGTTTATTGTTAAGTTTGTTCTTTATTTGACTTTATCTCTAGTTCTTGAACACTGTTGAATTTTCAATTTTCAATTTTCCATTTCCATTTCCTCCTCGATTTTGCATTACATTAAGAGAGAGTTCCTTGTATTTCGTGTTGCACTTCTTGCGTTTAATGATACGATTAGATGCTGATCCACAAATTTGGTTTGATCCGGCTACATTCTATGTCTTGTTTAACCTTATGGCTGTGTTCCACTACGCTTTTCCCTTGTAATTTGCTTAAATTGTATTTCAAATTGATTTAATTATTCATAGTTGTGTAGGTGTCGTCGTATAACTAGATGAAGATCTGCCTCGCTATGAAATATATGAAATATGAATATGAAATTTGCGTTTGAATAAGTTTTCAATTACATATGGTAATCATTGTGATTCTGTTATTTGTAGGTTACTTTAACTCCCTTGTATTGGTTTTGCAATTTGTTCCATTAAATTCTTAAATATGTACAATCGATCAAAGGTTTTGGCCGACTCGTTGCAGTGAAAAATGGAAAAAAAATAAAGGAAAAAATAATGGCTGAAATAAAAACCCTCAGCCCGGGCTGGAAAATGAAGAGAACATAAAATGATGTAAGTTTTTTCGAGCATAGTTATTTTTTATTTACACGTATAATTCGTATATGTATAGATTTACTTTGTATTTTGTATTTTGCATTTGTTTTTATTTGTTGCATAAATTGCTTATTCATATTTGTGAATGCGGCGTAGAGTCTACATGAATATTGCGGAGTTTTCCATAGTTTTTCGCTATTTTCCTTTTACACTGTGTAAACAACTTGCTTGTTTATTATTCCGATGAGTAGTTTATTCTTTACTGAGTCTATTAACTATCAAAATCGGTTGTGTTCTATTTTAGGCTTTGCGTATATAATTTATTTTCTTTTTGCTTCTTTTAGTTCGTATTTATTTTTGGAATATATTTTTGTGGATAGTTTTAGACTAAATACATACATAGTTTTAATGACTGGTGCTTAAGCGCGTAGCTAACTTGTTAATTTATAAAGTAAATTATTTTCTTGCTTGATTTTATATATTTTTTTTGTTTTCCTTTGAAATTCCTTCATTTTAGTTGTCGCATTTTTAAAAAAGCTTCTAATTATGTACATGAATTGAAATGTATTTTGTTTTAAGCAGAACTTAATAGTTAAGATCACTGGATGCAAATGAATATTGGCAGCTGAGGCGGCGGCTGTTGGCCAGCTCACAGTGCCTGCCAAAATTGTGCGCAAGTCCTCCACTTATTTACACCTCCTGTTTCCCTCTACAACCTCTCGAACTAAATCCTAATTTATACAGAATGCTCTCGCCTGAATACACGTGAAGTATACAACTAGCAGAATATTCAGGACCTCGGATTTTCCTCCGAATTTTCCAGGAATTTCCAGTGAATCTGTGCTCACAAATTCCTAGCTGAACGTGATTAATGTATAGCCCTGATTAAATAATATGAGAGGCGGTCCTCCTGGATCTCCCCCCTTCAGCCCTTGTAGAAGTAATGCAGCTCGATGTCCGGATCCGGCCTGGTCTTGATGATGGTGCGGCCCAAGGTGCCGCACGTCTTGGCCGGATATCAGTGGTACCGCCTCAGGCTGCCATTGTTATTACCCACTCCCAGTCCCACTCCGAGTCCACCTCCCACTCCCGCTGTCACTCCGCCATGGTGATTGTTGTTCGACAAGGTGGCCACGTTGTTGTTGTTGTTGAAGGATCTGCGTCCGGTGGTGTTGCCATGGATGAGGGCCATGCCCACGCCGTTCCTCAGCGGCAGGGCGGGCGGCGGCGGAGTGGGCGTGGGGCTGGGGGGCAGGTCGTGGTCCAGCGGCAAGGAATAGTGCGAATTGTTGTGGATGTAGCCCGGCTCGGTCATCGCATCACAGGGCTTGGCATAGACGCCGCCGTAGTGGTGGCTCTGGTTCGGAGTCGGGATCTGGTTTGGAGTCGGGTGCTGGTTGTGGTTGAAGTGGTCCTGGGTCAGCCGGATTCCGTTGGCCAGCGGCTGGCTGTAGTGGGACAGAGTGCTCTCCTGGACTTGGACCTGCACCTGCGCCGGCGGCTGTCGGTGGCGTGGCAGCGAGGTGGCATTGAAGGACTTGCCGCCGTTGCAGGCCAGCAGCCGCATGTCCTGCTGCGAGTGGTGCATCTTCGAGGACTGGCCGCCGTTGTTGGTCATGTAGTGGATGTGGCTGAGCTGGGCGAAGGAGTTGGAGGCCTGGTCGACCGCGCTGGGCACCTGCAGCTGCTGCACCGCCCCGCTGGCGGTGCTGGCGCCACCCCGGCCCCGCAGCTGAGGCGGGGGTGGTGCTTCTAGCTATAGCTCGGTGACCGGGATCGGCCTGCCGCTGTTGCCGTGCCCCGCCATGTAGGGATAGCCCCCGGCCGCCGGGTGCACTCCGCCGCAGCCGGGCGGCGGCCTGGCCATGTACTCCTCGTCGGAGAAGGTCTTCTGGTACTCGCGCTCCTTTCTGCCCAGCGCCGAGTGGCCCTTCAGCAGCTCCCGGATCCGGCGGCGGCAGGTGTAGAGCAGCAGGGCCAGTGTGGTGATCAGGGCGGCACAGACCACCACCAGGATGCCGATGATGGCCTGCTTACTCGCGGCTCCGTGGGCACAGCCCAACAGGGGCTCCGCCAGCTGGGCCAGCGGCAAGTCCCGGAGGGCGGAGGGATAGGCGCACATCACCGGGGCGTACTGACCACTCGCATTCCGGCTGAGCAGGAGGTGGCGCAGCCACAGCAGCCGGCAGTCGCAGACGAAGGGGTTCTCCGAGAGATCCAGCGTCTGGAGGTCGGCCCAGGGCACCAGGCCCTCGTCCAAGGTGCTCAGCTGATTGGCCTTCAGCACCACCGTGCTGAGGTGGGGCAGGCCGCCCAAGGCGGTGGCGGACAGCTCGCTCAGCTGCTTGTTGCTGGACAGGTTCAGATGCTCCAGATTGCTGTTGCCGCCAAAGGCGCCGCTCTCCACGCGCCTCAGTCGCTGGGCACCGGTCAGCTCCAGGTGACGCAGCTCCCGCAGACCGGCGAAGGCGCCCGAGGCAATCACCTCGAAGTCGTTCTGGCCGATGCTCAGCTCCTCCAGGCGCCCCAGTCCCTGGAAGGCGGCCGTGGGTATCGCGGTGAGTCGGTTATCCGACAGATCCATGAAGCGCAGTGCCTCCAGACCCTTCAGTGCCTCCTCCGAGATGTTGTGCAGCCCGGCTCCGCGCAGATCCAGGCGGGTGAGGCCCTTGAGGTCCCCGAAGGCGCCGCCCTGAATGGTCATGAAGGAGTTGGTGCCCAGGTAGAGCTCGGCCAGAGAGGGCAGCGCCTGGAAGGTGAGCTCGCCGGGCACCGTGGTCAGGGTGTTGTCGTCCAGGTAGAGCACCCGCAGGTTGACCAGCCCGTCAAGGGCATGCGGATCGATGTGGCTGATGCGATTCTGGCCAAGATTCAGCTCCGCCAGCTTCGCCATCGGCGAGAAGGTGCGGTACTCCAGCTCGGCGATGAGGTTGCCCCGCAGATTGAGCACGCTGATGGTGGAGAGGCCCTGGAAGGTGCGATTTGACACCTGGCCAATCTTGTTGTGGTCCAGATGCAGCTCCTGCAGCTTGGCCTGGAAGGCGAAGGAGCGCTCCGGGATGGAGACCATGTCGTTGAAGGACAGGTCCAGGAAGGTGAGCTGCGAGTAGAACTGCATCGAGGAGTCGATGGTCTTCAGCTTGTTGTTCTTGATCACCAGCCGCTGGATGGCGGGGTTGAGGGCGATGGGCAGGACGTCCAGGGTGCCCTCGCCGCAGTTGACCATCAGGGTGTCATCGTCGCACTCACAGGCAGTCGGGCAGTTGGCCAGCCCGCGGGCCAACTGCAGCCTGGCCAGGAGGACGAGGCACAGGCCCAGGAAGAGGCCCAGGCTCTGGCCGAGATGATGGGCCAGCGACATGGTAATTGGCCGCTGCTTCTGGCCTCCTTTATTCGTTCTGTTTCTTGCTAGTTTGGCGAGTTTCTGCTCTCCTTTTTCGGTTAACTGCGTTCTGGCCAAGTTCGCCAATGGCTTTCAGGTCCAGACTCCGGCATTCGCCTGCAACGAGCAGAGAAGAGAGAGGGGAGAACGCTTTAAATTGATTTTCCATTAGAGTTCCAAATTGCTCTGACTCGACTCCACTCGGATTTCATTGGATTTGGCAGCTGCAATCCCAATCGCCAACCCCATCGCCCCCATCGCCCCAGTCGGGAGTTAATCGGCAGTTTTGCGGATTACTCCCGCCCCGGGAGCTGCCTCCACTTGCTGCCTCCACTTTACTGTCGGCCAGTAAACAAATGAAGACAATTTAAATGGCCACGGCCTGGACATTAGGAGCGGAATTAGCGGGCGACTGGCCAGGAGCGCATAGAAGTTGCTGCCTTGGCTTCACTTCAGCAGTTTCCCCGACAGACAGACTGTCTGTTGCCCACCTAATGGTTGCCATGGACTCGGAGGCGGATTCAGGGGCTCCTAGATACGGGCAATAGCCATTATCGATCGAATGAGATGGGAATTGGCCAGAAGTTCTTCTAAACTATTCCCCCGGAAACTCCCCTTTAAATCTGTTTGTTTGCCTGAAATTCAGGGGATACTTTTTGAATGGCTTTGCCTAATTTCTGCTACTTAAAAAGCTTCAATAGGACTCTCCAACTGGAATTAGGAAAACCTACTTTAAGTGCGAGTATAATAATAAACACTGTATGCAGGAAGAGTCTGCCTTTGAAGTCGCAACCCCAGGAAGGTCCTCAAAGTCAGCTTACATGTCAGACAAGGGGCCAACCCCGGCAACCCTTTGTGTCAACTGGCAGGTCCCCGAAGTCAGAACCCCCAGGAACCACAGACCAACCCCATTTAAGGCCGCCCCCGATGGATGGCTGGGACTCCCCAACGAATTCCCCGGGCAGGCCAAAGATATGCCGCATAGTTGGGGCCAAAAACTTAAAAAACAACTTGCACTTTGTTTGCTTTGGGGACATTTATCAGCAGCAGGACCCAGGACCGGATGGGGGGCAGGGGGCAGGGTCTGGGGACAACTGGCAAAACAAAACTTAATTTAGCGCGGCAACTGCGAGAAGTTCAAGGATGGGCCCCAGAAAAAGGATATCGGCACTGGGCTCCCCAAACGGGCCATAAAATAAATAAAACAAAAGCGAAATTCTTTTTCCTTTGTTGTGCGTCGAAGGGGGGGTTTATTTGGGAAGAGAGACAAAGGATGCTGTCGTGTATCCTCGCCCCTTTTTCATATTTTCCAGCTTTACGCAGCGTGGGCGTGGCTGGCGGGCCCCAAAGGCGCTATGAAAATAATCATAGATGTGGGTCAGGAGGAGGAGGAGCCAGCCGAAAGGATATAACTCGCCGAAACTCTCGCTTTTTATTATGTAAATATCACATAAACACCCGGGAGCAGGCCGTCATATGAAACAGGCCGCAAAAAATGGCACTCGCGGCGGAGCGGAGGAGTCCGTGCCCATCCGACTCCTCATCATTATCATGCATATGCCATAAAGCAACTTGTTGAGACTGAGAGGACTCCCGGGTCCGGAGCCAGGACTCCTCGAAGAACAAACAACCGACAACATTTTCGGGCGAATAAAAACAAGAACTGTGAAGTTTTTCCATTTTTTTATATTTTTTTTTCCATATTGTTGTTTGCAGCACAGCTGCTTGGAATGCATATGAGCGGAGGACGAAGGACCTTCTACGGGGCTGAGGGAAATCATATTTAAATTGCTAAAATCCCTGTTAAATGGCCAACGCGATACCGCAGGCCTGGTTTTCAATGAGCTGCCAGCCAGCCAGGACCTGTCGAGAGGTTCAGAAGTCATCAGTTGGGTTAGGTTAGAGGAGGACATTACCCGGGGGCGATGAGCTGAGGTGGAAAAGGTGCTGGGAATAAAGCCCCGAGGTGTTATTGCACATTAGGTTGGAAGATTATGATACTTTTTTATGCTTGTATTATTGTATTATTTATCAAGGATTCATATGAGCCTATAAAAGAGCCTTTATTCTGGTGTAAGAGAATTGCAGGATTGTAGGTTAGTTAGTTCTAAACTTAAATATATATAGAACGAGGTAATAGTGATATTTAATATGGGATCATATCACTTTCTAGTTTCAAGATGTATGTCCTTTTTAATTATTTTTTAAATGGCTCTCTACTTTAAATCGATTCTTTAAAGAAACAAGCTTCTCCCTGTAATTCATATCACCTTTTCTTTTATTTTATTTAATTAGTGAGATCTCTATTTAGAAGGAATAGGTCATCTACCCCTAGAGCAGGTATTTAAAGTGTAGACTATACGAAATTCTAATCTGGACTGACTGTTCAATCCCCATTTCCATTGAAAGCTGGCTCTTAATATTTTATGGTCTGGCGCTGAGATTTTATTCGGTAGCCTTTGTTGCCTTTTCAGGACATTTTTATTTGGTTTGCTGCTGTTGCTGAACTCATTTATTAGTTCCGGTCGTGTCCAAGTTGCGCCCCCTAGACCCCCTCGGTCATACGCCCCTGCTGTCGAGTATTGTTGCAAATGTCTGTCTGTGAGTTGGACCCTACACAGAGGGAAAATATTATATCATTTATTGGGAGGTTTATTCCTTATAGGAGATTCGAACCTTAAGTCTTGGGCAAAGAATTAATCTCTTTAAAACTGAAATTAATATTGAAACTAGTCATTTTCTGATCATCTTCTCTTTCGAATATATTATTTCTTTTTTATTTCTTGGTGTTTCGCAGTGTGGAGCCTCCCAGTCCTGGCCCCAAAAAAAGGAGCTTAGAAAGGATGTGGGGCTGGGGCCAGTTAGGCGATTTAGGGGGTGGACAAACCCCTTTTTATTGTATCTGTCTGGTGCCGTTTTCTGTTCCGTCTTTTGTCGGTTTTTTGGTCCCCCGGATTTCGGTTTTGCTTTTGCTTTTGGCCCAGCGCTATGACTTCCGCTTCCCGGGGCCACCCCCCCTTTTCACACTCTCTCCCCCTGGTGTTGCTGTCTAGTCTATACATATATATCTGGGATTTTTTCATTTTGAAAATTTGCCAGCAAAAAGGAAAGCAGCGCAGAATCATTTGCCACAACTTTGCAGTTGCAGTTGCAGTTGGTGGAAATTGCTAAATAAATGCATGCTGCTGATTTAATGTTAGGAAAAAGGGAAAATGGGAAATGGAAGCAAGTACAGTTGTGTGCCCATTGTGCCACTTTTATCTGTTGCGGGCAAAAAGTTTGGCGATGCTCGAAAGTAGCTTTGGAATCGACGGGTCCATAATGGCTTCCAGGTTCCAGCTGCCCCAATTTCCCTGCCTTCCCCGAACTTCGTCCGCGACTCGGAGCCATCAACGTCGGCAATAAACTTCAACTTTGGCCATGTTTGCCAAATGTTTAATATTTCAGCCAATATCCTAAAACCTTAAACCGGGAACCCCCCTCCTCCCGCCGGGAACAACCCCTTCACCCGCCTGTTATTTATATGACAATTTCGGCTGAGCGCGCGTTAAAATATCGCCGACAATATTTTATGCTCAGTGCCTTGGCTCATGTTTTGCCAACAGCCAAGTCCTGCCACGCCCACGCCCTCGTCGCAGTCTCAGTCCAGGACCCAGTCAGGCTCCCCGCCCCCCCTGTATGCTATGATAAACTTGGCAAATTTATCCTGCTTTGTGCCATACGTCTTTTGGCACAGTTTCCGCTCAAGACATGTACTGTTCCCCTTCCCTCGTCCGCTCCCCCTGCTATTTGCACTATTTGCACAGTTTACAGTTTCGGTTTATACACGGGAAGAAATAAATAACCATTTCAAAAAGGATATAACTTTAAAAAGAATGATTTTTTTATTAATTTAGCTAAGCAGGAACTAATATAGAAACTACCATTACTTGTCTCTGATATAAACTCTATGGAAATATGTTTCTTTTTAGGAGATATTTCTCTCCTTTGACTTTGACTTCGGGCTGTGCATCTGCAAGATACTTTTTGTGTGCATTGGCGAGATACTTTTTCCTGCCCGGCGCGAGCAGACCAAATATTTGCCATCGCAGGGAGACAAAACAAAGACGTGGCCAAGAGCCGCACGCACAGCCAGCACCGAATTGGAAGCCGAATTCGGGGCACCACCCCACCACCCTCTGCGGCACCCACTGCGGCACCCACTCCGCGGCTCAAGGCTGAAGGCTGTGTGCCAGTGAAAGTCGCCGAGGCAACATCCACTCGTCTGTGAAATAGAAAACGAAACAATAGATGGGTGGTTCCAGTACTCCGGCTATATGGTGGATATTCCAGGGAGCTTGGCAATTGCGCATCGTCACACATGTTACTTCAATTTTCAGTAATGGTAATCGGGCCGCCCGCTCCTCCGGCGATTGGATTGGACTTGGGTTTGTCTTGGATTCGGAATTTGGCGCACGAATTGGACGGTTTCTGGTTCTGAACCGCAGAGGCAAGAGGCAGTCACTATAATCAGCGCGGCTAAGCTAATTTGAGAGCAAGTCAGAGGCAGAATTGGCAATACAAGTCACTTGCCAGCTACGAACAAAAGCCACTTCGATGGCTAAAAGAAAGCAGAAAGCAGGTGACCTCAATCCGGCTGCTAAGCAGATTAAAGTCTAGAAAAATGCCTTTGACTACGATTTAAATATATAAAATTGAACGTTTCCAGGATATTCCCTTGATTGGTTACCATATATACTGTAGGGATACCCCCATCCTGAGGGGACTCACCTCCGCAATCCATTCCAGAGTTCAACACCCGAAATGAGCGGTTAAAGAGGCGCCCCAGTGAGCTGGCTCATTTGTTGGTCCTGCAATGGGGACTCCCCCGGCGGTAATCTCTCCTCCCACCTAGGAGGAACTGGAGAACAGGAGCAATGCGCTCTCCTGGATTCAAAAAGTATTTTATGGCTCCCTTGAACATTGAGACTAGGAGACGGCGGCGGCGATGACGACAGGAGGCGAAGGACGATGTCGACGACAAGCCAAGAATTTGGCAAAAGTTGGAACTGCGACGATGCTTTTATGGCATAATTCGTAGCACCGTTCTAGCCCATCTCGCATCTGTTTGTTTTTACTGCCTGGCCAAAAAGTTTGGCCCAAAAGAGCGGGCCAGAGAGAGAGAGAGAGACCGAGCGAGAATTGGCAGTGCAAGAAAGTAAAGAGTAATACCCAAAGCAGTCATAAAGTAAACCAAATATTTTACATATAAACGACCGCAAGCCGACGACGTCGCGGAGCTTTTTCCTCGGCCCAGACAGCGTCGCCATTTTAGCCATAATTTTCTTGCCATCTCTCTTCTCTTCCCCCCCGCCCCCGTTTATTTTTTGGTCGCGTGGGGCTGGCTTTGTGCCCAGAAAGCGGCGACAGTGGAAAGTCTCGAAAGTAGGTAAAAAGTTTCGCCCATCGACCTTGCCCGCCCTTTTAGCACTTCCGCGTCTGCGGGTTTAAAGCCAAGACAAAGTTATATGTGGCAGACAATAAATCCCGGGCTATTGATCCCTGCTATATGTCTTAAACAAATTTATACGGCAAGCGGAAAACTAACCCATATATATCCCGGACTTATTCGGGCTTCGGGGTGTGGCTCTTTTGATAAACGCGCATATGGCGCCATTACAGCATGTCGAACATAAACTTCGCTCGCGTCTGCAGATGGCGACGAGGACTCTTTGCCAAGGCAACTCTGCTAGGTTCCTAGGATCCTTGTGCATGGTTCGGGTTTCGGAGAGGGGCTAGGGTATGTGTAGGGACAAGGGCACGGGTTCGCGGAGTGGAGCATTTAGCGGTGAGGGCTTTAAAATTAAGGCGCGATAGTAGAGATTTGGCTACAAACACGGCTTAGGCAAGTTGAGACATAAATTCCACGAGTGGAGAATGGAAATGGGCGGCGAGAAGAAGGATTTCGGCCAG
Organism: Drosophila pectinifera; assembly: GCA_008042775.1. Classification (NCBI taxonomy): domain Eukaryota; kingdom Metazoa; phylum Arthropoda; class Insecta; order Diptera; family Drosophilidae; genus Drosophila; species Drosophila pectinifera. The sequence goes on from VNKC01002551.1 coordinate 16,060, forward strand.
GAGGAGGTCCTGCGAGGCAGCCAGAAATTGTGAAATGGAGAAGGAGCTTTTGTGAGTCAGAGAAATGGAGAAGTAAGTGGGTAAAATTTCTGGGAACTTGTCATATGATTGATGCTCCTTCAGAAGGTAAAATGGATAATTGGGTAATCAATAAGTTCGAGTTTTATAAATGTTGATTACGATTATTTGTCTGAAATCTAAATACTCAAATTAGGAAATTAAAAGTAAACAAATGCCTATACCATTCTGTTATCCTTATAATAATCATTAAAGAGTTAAGCTAAAGGCTCTATTGCCTTGATACTAGAGCTCCCATTGCACTGCCCCTAATAAATTCCCCTTTTTCCTTCCCTGTGTACCTAAGACTTGAGTCCTTAAGTGAGCTGCGTAACTCTAGACCCCAGATCCTTTAGGTCGAACTCACATTTCAAGTGCCGAAAAGTTTGCCGAGCTCTAAGCCAAAGCAAATTAAATTGCCGTTGCCGTTGCCGTTGCCATTGCCATTGGCCAGGCAAATGATTTTTTCTGCTGGCGCTTTTAGCGCATTTTCCTCTTTTTTAGATGGGAAAAAGTTGGCCAACATTTCTGGTGCCGCTTATCGACAAAAGTCAGCAAACAGATCGGATTTGTATTTAAATTAAGCATTAAATAGTAAAAAGGTAAAGGGCGCTAAATGAAAACGAGCCAACTTGGGAGGGAAAAGAGGGATTTAAGGAGAAAAGCCCGGCACTGGGATAAAATAAGTAAACCTGTGTACGATTTTAAAGAGTTTTAAATAAAAAATAACAATTGGGAATTATATTAACCAGCACTATAGGTATCCTTATCCTTGTAGGCTTTTAAAGAGTTTTTATTGAGAAATAACACTTGGGAATTATATTAACCAACACCATAGGTTACCCGCACTTTTATCCTGATCCTTGTAGGCATTTAAATCGTTTTTATTGAGAAATAACACTTCAAAATTATATTAAACAACACTATAGGTATCCTAATTCATGTAGGCTATTACAGAGTTTTTATTGAGAAATAACACTTGGGAATTATATTAACCATAGTGTTGGTTAACTTACGGTTACTTGCACTTTTATCCTAATCCTTGTAAGCTTTTAAAGAGTTTTTAATGAGAAATAACACTTGGGAATTATATTTACCAACACTATATTTTACTTTATCCTAATCCTTGTAAGTTTTTAAAGAGGTTTTTATCAATATATAATACTTGGGAATTATATTACCCAACTGTGGAAGTTACTAACATTTCCTGCTTAGTTTCCCAATCTGGTTTACTCATTTTCCTGACAATATATTTCTCTGAGTGCAGGGGATTTGGGACGTAGGACTGGCTGGACAACTCCAGCGCCTTAAAGCGGCATTTGCTGACAGGCATTAGGCGAAAATGTCGCGACAGAGCCTGCTCCTTCCCCTTCGTTGCTGACTCAACAAGCAGGTGGGTGGTGGGTGGAGGCAGGTGGCAGGATGCAGGTGGCAGGTGGAAGGTGGAAGGTGGAAGGTGGTCTATGGGCCGGTGCATACCTGCAGCTGGACTTAGTGGCCTGGACGGCGGCGCTTCCGCTGCCATGTCGTGGGCCATAAATCTTTCGCAAAATCGCGGCCAGGCGCAAAGTGCACCACAAAATGGTGAAAATTGCACGGCAAGGATGTAACAAAAGGGAAAGGAAGTGGCAGTGCAGGAAGACAGGGACAGCGAGGGAGTGAGTGAGACAAGCATCTAAGCGGGCAGCTTACACGGCTCCTCCGCTCCTGGGCTCGGGGTTAACTGAGGTCCGGGCCGGGTGTCGGTTTCGGTTTCGGTTTCTACGGGTTTAGTTGGCTGTGCGTAAATTTAGTGCCTGGGAAATTTAGTTTCACAGTTGCGGTGATTTACTTGGCCGGTGCTGTCCCGTCTAGTAAATGGCACAGTGGGGCGGGTCATACAAAATAGTTAGCAGAATAAACCACCTACTTTGGACTTAATCATACTAAAAATTTCCTTTCATATTATAAGTTAATTATTTTTTAATGAACGGTAACTGTCATAATAGCTTAATTAAATTCATTTTTAGTTCCTAGAACTAATATTTTTATTTAAAATACACCTATACCTCGCTTTACGGCCTAGACACCTTCCATAAAACTGGGCTGAAAAGCGATATTATTAATGAATTATTCTGTAGATATATCGACATCGAAAAAGAGAATTTCTTGCTGTTAAGCGAAACATTTTAGCCATTAAATCGATATTAAAGGTGGCCTTTATAGCGAAATGTCGTATACAGAAAGGCCGTATAGCGAGGTATATGATATCAAATATCTTAATGGAAATTGGATTACAATGGCTTCCAAATAAATTCACAGTTTTAATTATTATATAATAATTGTTATAATTTTATAACTATTATTTATATAATTATTATCTGTAATAGATTTAAGCTGGGAAATTATTTCCTTGGATATATTTATCAGTTCATCGTTTGCCAATCCACTGTGCATTTAAAATGTTCCATATTGTTTGCATTTACTTTTAAACTTCCTCGCTCAACATTGTACATGAAGTACGAAAAAAAGTATAAAATAAGACTGAACTTTTTGCCTACTGCCCTCTGCCGCTGTCGCTGTCGCTGCTCTTCCTCTGCCGGCGTTGAATTTAACATGAGGCAAGGCCGCGAGCAGGAGGAGAAGGAGGGAGTAGTGGGCGGTGATGCGGCAAGTGGCAGCGTCACATGTGTACAGAGTTCTACGTGGCAGGGAGCGATGGCAAGGGGGCACTGCAAGCGGCAAGTTGCCTGGCTTCATTGTATTTTTTTTTTGCTTTAAGCAGCGCCATTGTTTATGCTGTAAGCTCAAAGCGAGCGAGAGCGAGATAAAGATAATAGCAGTCAGAAAAAAAATATATATAAAAAAAAAATATATATATATATATAAAATATAAAATTTTAAAAGGCAATAATTGTTGAATAAGACAGAATCAACTGATAAATATGCCTTTCAAGATTAAAAAATTAAAAAGATTAACTAAAGAAATTGCTGATGATGGGTACATGAATTAGTACTTGGGAATTTTAGATGCATTCTTTGCATCAATGTTGCAATTTCAAAGGAGGATTTCTCTTTCTCTTATGTACTGTTAATGTTGCAAGTTTAAAGGAGGATTTCTCACTCATACATCCTTTTCTAAACTCTTTGTTCTGTCAAATTAAAAAAATCTTTCTTTTCTAATTTAAAGAGTATATATATTTTCGCCCAGTTCAGTAGCGGCGAGAGCTAACCAGACTCATTTAAAGAGAGACCCCGAGACATGAGTTAAGTGCGATGGCGAAATTTATGCGAAGAATGCAGCAGCAATATGTGCAACGGCAGCAACGGCAGCAGCAGCAGCAGCAGTAGCAACATTGCAGCAGCAACACGGCGGCAGCAACTGAACCACATGGTCGGTGAGCATTTTTCTTCGTCCTGTTTGCCTTTGGCATCCCGGGCAGCACCCAAAAAAGGACCAACGCGGCAGCAGGACACTCTTTTTAGCCGTTTTCTCCCCTGACCGTTGAATAATGCTCACCGTGTGTGCGTGTGTGTGTGTGTGTGTGCTGGAGACAGGAAAGTATTTGCCAGTGAAAAGTCTGCAGTTGTCTGCGTGATGTGTGAATAAGTAAGCTTTGTAAGAAGTTTTTCATTTCCCGCTTTTCCCTTTGTTTGCTCATCTCCCATTCGCCACCATTCCCGGCAGTTTTCAGTTTTCAGTTTTCCCCCCATTGTTCCAAAGGGAGACTGCGGCTGCCAAGGGGACAGGGACAGGGGTGATGGTGGCTAGGCATACGGAAACTTAATAAGATTTTAATTGAAGCGCAAGAATTTAATTAATTTAATTATGAATACATAAGCCGAAGACGGGCGCAGCAATGATATATGCGAGGTAAAGACGCAGAGCGCGAAAATACTTTCCGCCGCGGAATGCAATAAGATTTCAGATTTTATTAAATCATTTTAATTTTGAAAAGAGAATTTCCGGGGAAGGGGTGAAAGTGGCTGAGGGAAAAATCCAAAAAGTACTTTGGTTAAGCATTTCCCTCTGAGAAATATGGAAATCTTTGCCAAGATTGTGGGGAAGTATTTCGGAAGGTAATTGGAAGTGTCGCAACATAGCAAACTCTAACTTTCCAAAGAATATTTTTTTTAAATAGTTCTATAGAAGTCATAATTAAGTAAAGTAAGTCATATATACGTAAGACAATCATATTTCTTGTCACCTTATTGGTGCTATCAGTATTGTGCTATATCTGCTAAAAAGTCACGTCCTAAAACTCTTTAGTCAGCGAAATTCTTCTAGAGCTTTTCACGCGCTGTTTCAACTGCGTTTTAATTATTTTTTTGGCGCTTCAGGTTTCCGCAAGAGCAAAAATCATAAAATAAAATCAAGAAATAAATGGACTTCCGCATTCTGAATGGACTCCGAGCTGTGAGTGCATTGGCCGGAGCCAGGGAATGGCGTGACAACTGTGTATGTTGCACATGCCAGAGTGTCTACTGTTGTGTCTAGTTAAGACAAGCCGGGGCCGTCATTCCTTGACTTAATAAAAGCCAGACTTTTAGCCAGGCGGAGACGAGGAGTCATTAATTTAATTACTGCTTTCAATTAAGAGCAACTCCAGGCTGCATAAATCAATTGATTTGGCTCGCATGTCGTGGATATCAGCGTCATTGAGCTTGATTCATTCATCTGAACACTTGTACATCTGTTCGCCGATGTTCGATGTTCGTTTATCAATTATTGCTTTTCGGAGGGGGAATCGACTTCCACTTCGACTTCGACGGCTGTTGCGTTTTCCAAGGCACAGTTGACCGACTTTGAGTTATTGTTTTGTTTGATTTTCATTAAGTCTAGCCCCTTCCAGCTTGCCAGTTTCCCGAGTTGCTTCTGCCAGTTGCAAGCAAGTTGCTGCCAGTCGTTGCAATTACTTGCGTCATTAAACCGGCAACCATTCGGCCCCGAGCTCGGCTCGGGCTGTGACCGGGCTGAACCCTTGGGTGATTTATATTACTTTGCCAAGTTCGCAGAGTCGCCAAAGATTTTCAATTGAGTTGCCCCGCTCTGTTTTGCCAACATTAACAACTCGCAATTAGTGGCCACATCTTGTTGCACTTTAAGTTGTTCTGGTTAACCCCAGAAAGGCACGTAAGTTTGCCAAGTCAAAGTCGAATCGAAAGTCGCCTTTGGAAAGGAAAATTCAGTAAAGTTGCTTAACTTTGGGAAAATGAAATCGAAATTAAAGGAATTAAAGTTTGTCATATAAATTGTTGCTCAATTCGAACTTAAAATGGGTTTCTAAAATCCTATAACTACTTCATAAAGATTATTTTATTAACTACCAATCACAAAGTAATTAAAAATGACTTGAATAATATTTAATTTAAATCATATTATTTATAATAATATAAAAATATAAATTGTTACTTAAATCCTATAGCTACTTTATGTTGTATATTTTATTAGCTATCAATCACAAAGCATGATTAAAAATGACTTGAATAATATTTAATTGAAATTATATTGTTTATAATAATATAAATATATAAATTGTTCCTCAATTCAAACTTAAAATGGGTTTCTAAAATACTATAAAGACTTTATGAAGTTTATTTTATTAACTATCAATCACAATGTGTGATTCAAAATGACTTGAATAAAATTCAATTAAAATCATATTATTTATAATATACAAAACAATAAAAATATATTTAGTTTCAGGGAATTTTTGTGGCTTAAAATAATCTCCAAGCCTCTTTTTTTTTTAATACGAAACCAGAGATCATTTACTGCTTATCCAATTTAAATCAAATTAATCCGTGTAAATAATTAAAATCAACCAGACATATCAAGGCATTTATGCCATCGGGCTCAGCCCGCGGGATTAGCTCCTAAGCTCCTAAGCTGCCCATTCGTCATAAATCCCGCCCGGAAACCTCGGATTTCAATCGCAAAAATAGTCGAATTCGATACCGAAAATCGCCAACGCAGTGGAAAAAACGGCAGACGCGGGCGATAAAAACCGCGTGTGCAGGCGGCGCACTTGTCATTCGGCGCGTTAAAAACCGCAGTGCGACAGCGGGCGCAGTCAAGGGGGATAAAGGGTTAGGGGGGACAGGCAGTCCCCAATTAATTGTTGTTTTTAGCAGAAAATGAAATGAAATAAGAGACAGCATCAATGCGAATTAAAATTATTGTCGCCGGAGCTGTAATGCAATCAGTTTCGATTTGATTACCTTTAATTGACTTTTCAGCACTGTAGGACCAGCGGCGCTGTGGGCGGCGAGGGGGACATAGGCAGCATTTAACGCTTTTGGTTGTTGCTGTCGCTGCTCATTAACAATTCAAGCTGTGTGTTTTTCTGGCTTAATTTGTTTATTAAATTCAATTCAACGCCGGAACTTGTTGTCAAGCATATTGTTGGTAGTGGCGCAGGACCTGCAAGAGGAGAGAGGAGTGTGCAGAGAGCGCATAAATTATTTAATTCCAGCGGCAGGCAGCAGCGTAAATTGTTAATAATATTGCAGAGAGGTGTGCATGTCAGCAATTTATGATTTGCCTAAAATATTCATTCAAAAGTGGGTATTCATTCCCTTATATGTAATACTTTTTACACATTTCGCTGGCACTGCTGGCCGATTTTAATTTCAGTTTTAATTATTTATTCATGGCAATGCCTTAATGGCTCCATTGAACGGACTCTGTGCATTTTCCATATTTCCCGAAACACTTGATTCCATTTAATAATATGCATAAATTACAGATTTTTTCATTAAACCCATTGTGACGCGACTTCGCCTAGATAAACTCTAGATAATTATTTAATATTCAATTACTCAAACAGCAATTTTGCATTTGAATAACTTGCGGGCGGCATAAAAAGAGTTTAACAAATTGTTCGGGCTTAATTAATAAATAGCGCCACTCTTTTATTTTTTGCCACTGAAATATTTCCGCAATTTGAGGAGGAGAAACCGCACTGGAAAAATATGTGAAAATGGGGAAAATGCAAAATGCCGGGCTGTCCCTGCCTATTACCACTGGGAACTGTCCCTTGTCTGGGTCCCCAGAAGTCCCGTGTCCCATGTCTGGTGTCCCATGTCCCGGCTCCAGCTTCTGCTCCTGCTCCTGCTGCTGTCCCAGCTTGTGTCCCTTGTCTTTTGGGTTGCTGGCTCCATACATGGCAAGTGTTGTAAGTATGTGCTTAAATACGCATTTATTCATACAAATATGGCCAGAAGGCGTCTGCGGCAGCCGCAGAAAGCATCGGCATCAGCAATGGAATCAGCAGCGGCAGCAGCAGCAGGAGCTGTGACAGGACCACTTGGAGCGGCAGGAGCAGCAGCCGGCAAAACAATAAAAGCAAGTTGTGACTGCTAAAGAGAGAGTGTCTAGCAAATAAGGGATACCCTGTAATTAGTCACTGAACGGAGTTCCTTTTAGCTTTACTTACACCTACTTGTTGTGGCAAGATCTTTGTCACAGCTCCTTGTTGGTCAGGAATCCCATATAATCCTTGAATAATCTCGAACCCAGTATACCCCTTGCTACCCTGTGTCCACTCAGTATGGCAAAACGCAGAGCGAACGAATTTCCATGTCGTCGTCGTTGTCGTTGTCGTGGTTGTTGCTCGTTAGTTGCGCATCTGATTTGCCCGCAGAGGGACGGTGCAGGTTCAGGAAGCAGGGCTGGAGTTAGGAGATGGGAGATAGGAGACGGGGGACAGCAGGAGCAGCAGCAGCAGGAGCAGACCCATTGCCGGACCCCTGGCCGGAGCCCCGCGGGCTCCTTGGCCAACGCGAACATGGCGCAAATGTGACAAATATGGTCATGAAGTGTGCAAGTGACAAGTCCAACATACTTACAAATTTTCATGAGGACCCACAGAGCCCGCTGGAATTCCTCTGCGTTTTCAAATATATGTTAATGATGCCGCAGGCGGAGGAGGGAGTCGGGAGTCGGGACGATGAGGAGGAGCTTAGCTCCACAATGATTTCCAGTTTTTCTCGCCGGCTTTTCCCCTGTTTAGTTGGCCCAAACGTATTTCCTGTCTCTCCGAGCCACGGCTTACCCAACACCTCTTCAAGTCTTTTTATTTTAACGATTTTTTCCCCATTTTTTGTTAGCTGACTGCTGCAGCCTTTGTTTGGCAAATAAAAAACTGATTTGAATATGTGCGAACTAATGCCGCCATTGATGAGCTGGCGCTTTTTTCGCTCGCTCGCTCCGCAAATTAAATTTCAATTTCCACTTTCAGCGGAAGCGGTCTGAACCAGGTTTACTTCGCCCCTCCAAGCTCTGGGTCTAATGTGATTTAGATAGCTCTAGGGTTTTAATTGGCGAACATCAGCCAAAAAAGCTGATTGCGTTGAGGGGGTTTTTCGACATCGTTTAACTGATTAAATATATATTCGAAAGTTCCCTTCTGCGAATCGATTTCCCACCATAATTAATCGACTGACTGTCGCAGTTCTTAATAGTCCCGGCAGGAAGTGCGTGTTGCAGCTCCAAACGAGAACCTCTCCGAGTGGCCATCAGTCACCTTCCTTCATCCTCCAGGCCCAAGCACATGTCCACTTCTCAGCCTGGACAGGAAATGACAACGAGCTGACTGAGCAAACGAGAAATCAAACCTGAGAGCGCCACAAAAACAAGGAGCAGCCGCGTCGAAGATTTCCCCGCCTGGTCAGCGGCAATCAACGTTGCATGCCACATGCAAGGGGCTCCTAAAAATCGGCCGGCCAGGTTTTCCGATCCGAAAACTCATTTAAACTAGCTACGCACCTGGGAAGGGGGATTTTAAAGTACTCATATGCACAGGGGGAATAAAGTGTATTAGTTTTAATATAAAAATACAGAAGGTACTTTTTTGAGGGGGATTTGTTGGAAATAAATAGAATACCATTATGTATTTTTATTCTAAGGAAACCCTTTTCCGTTCTTAAAATAATATCCATTTCCATGACCTTAGATTGTTGATTTAAAAATTAATTTGTTGTAAATCAGTATAAGTCTCTTAATACCTCAAAAATGTTCTTTAATATTTACAATTAATTATTAGACTCAATTTGGAGCAAAGAAAATATGAGAAGAATTACCTATAATAAGAAAACATTAGTTTGACTTTAAGATAAATAAACCAATATCCATAATATCCTTTTCCTTATATTCTTGATTTTAAATTAAATTTTTTTTAATCAAAAGAAGACTCTTAACAAGAATCTACTTAAATATGTATAAGATAAGATTCAAGTTGGAGCAAAGAAAATATCAGAAGAATTTCCTATATTAAGAAAACATTACTTTGACTTAAAAATAAATAAACCAATATCCATAATATCCTTTTCCATGACCTTATATTCTTGATTTTAAATTTAATTTATTTTTAATCAAAAGAAGACTCTTAACAAGAATCTACTTGAATATTTATGAGATAAGATTCAAGTTGGACTTATTGGTACTTATAATTATATATGAATATGAATTATACTTTGACTTAAATAAATAAAACTTAAATAAATAAACCCATAATAAATATAAATAAATTTCTCTCAGTGCACGCACGCACTTAGTTTGTCTCCTCTCGTTGAAGCTCCAAACAACAAAATCCGTCACGAAAATTACATAATTACCTGCAATAAATTGTAATTACGGACTTTGTTGGTAACATTTTGCTTAGATAAACGCTTTTTCATGTCGCTGTCTGGGGGCTTCCCCTTCCCCTCCCCCTCCCCACAACACACATCCCCCACCCGTCCCCCCTCTGTGTTTGTTTTTGTTTTGGTCTCTTAACCATTTCGGTTCCATTTTCGCCCAGCTCGACATTGACTTTGCTCCGTCCGCTGGCATAAATTAGACTAAGCAATTACAGCCAGCAGACAGACTGGGCTCAGTCGAGCCGAGCTCAGGTGAGGTGAGGTAAGGTGAGGTGACAATGTCACTGGATGGAGGGGGAGGAGGAGGGGCGGCACGTTTTCGGTTCCACAAAATGAGATACATGCTTCGGGCACTGGGAGCCATTTATACCGATTTGTGGCTGGTCAGAGAATAAAGGGAACCGAACTTCTGGGTGGCGTGGAGAATCGTTGAGCCCTCGAGGAAGTGTCCGAGTTTATCTGTCTAAATTTATAATTTAATTTGCACGGAAGCGGTGTCCTCGGAGCGAGGACTAGCCCCATTCGATCTGGAGCAAATTCAGATAGATTTCGTTGGAGCCACAGCATCCATGAATCATGCATTCCAGTGACCCAGTGGACGAGGAAAATATATATTTGACAAATTGAGCTGGAATCGATAAATAATAATTGAAGGCGAGAGTGTGCAGGGGCCGGAAAATGATTGTGGATGGAACAGATAGAGGCGGAGGTAGACACTCTGTCTCGGGGTTACCCATAAAAGCAATTTCAATAAATAAACAAATTGGGTCAATGCAACGGCAGCCGAGGAAGCCCAGAAATCGAACGGAAAAAGTGAAATAATGTCTGCAAAAATATACGTATTTCAGAGTGACCAAGTTCGCTTATTTTCGGCTCATTAGGGTGGCCGTACCGCCCACTTATGGTCTCATTTATTATGGACATATAATCGGCGTTGGAAAAAAAGTCATTATGCGTCCGACAAAAGGCAGCGGAAAATATGGGAAAAATGTGGTGCGTAAACTAGTTTCTGGCTCTTCGGTAAGCTGCATATTTAAGTTGTTCAAACAGCAGATTTGCATATTTAAACAAAAACATGCAGACGAAATATGTAGAGTAATCAACTTTGAACTATATAAATCCATGCTTACCATTTCCTGCATTCCAATCTACTCACAAATAAAATCACGAGCGTTGAAATTTAAAATGCAAAATCAATGGGAAATAAATGCGCATAACGTTTAGCGTAATTACGGATCGCCAGTCAATGCAAATCCTCCAAATGCGTCTATATGCATGTCTCTCGCCATATAGAAAAGCGATTCCCTTGATAAGCCGGCAAAGTGAATTTTAAAAACATTTATTTTTAAGGTTAATTGGGTGCTGATGTCTGTGCCAGACCATAGCGATGACATAATGAGCTGTCTTTGGTATATATAGACTTTTAATCTGTATTCAGACTATAGTGGATTCCCAAGAAATCGTGCATATTCTTGAAAGTCTTAAGGTGTGCTCTAACTTGACAGTGATTAATTTAGCAAATGACACACAACTTTGCTAATTTTTCTGCCTTTTTGTTTAGGAATTTGCTGAAAACAGCATTTGCATAAATTTTGATATGCTAATATGCTAATGCTTTAAAGTTCAAGATGGCAAATAATTATTTACTGGATTATTGGAATGCTTGTCAGTTCTGTTTGAGCTGAGATTAACATTATTATTTAAAGCAATAAAATATAAAATATAAATATAAAATGTACAGTCTGTACTATGTACATTTAGATATACTTATATGCTAATGCTTTAAAGTTCAAGATGGCAAATAATTATTTACTGGAATATTGGAATGCTTGTCAGTTCTGTTTGAATTTAAAGCTTTGAAAACTATATAAAATGTACAGTCCCGTACTATGTACATTTTAAGACAGTGTGACCTTACTCGCTGTACAGATAAAATCCTAATGAAACAACACTATTTATGATGCAGTGTCATAGCGGTGGCTTTGCTTCTTACACAAAAATATCCCAGTTTCGATGGCATCTGTACAATTGTAGAGTCGTGTTCGCTTTTATGCAAGTCATATGTGATTTGGGCTAATTATACCCCCGGCTGACAGTGCTAAGACTCAAAATGAGCCGGGCTTATCGGCGGATTTCCATTTCCTCTATGGGTTTTTTTCGTCTCGTCCGATATAATCTTCCGCTTCGTTAATGTCCGCAGCCTGGCCTGGCCTGGCCTGGCATAACTTTTATTTGCAGGCCATTAAACATTTAGGACCACGCCCCTTAATGTCACTAAAAGCGCTGTTTGGCCGGCGGAGGGAGCTTTGCATAAATCGATCTGAGGTCTGAGCCTGTCTCCGGCTATTTACTTATTTATCACAATGACCCAGCCCTATTCCCATCCCCATCCCGATCCCAGAGAGCACAGACCACACACAGCGTAATAGTTCCCCGGCTCGTTTCCTTTTTTTTTTTGCACTCCTCGGGGCAGTGAGTCCTCCATTATGCCGCTGTTTGCCTTGATAATGTTTCCAGGGGGAGGGCTGCCGTGGAGTCCTCCTCGAGTCGGTCAAGACATGGCTGCCTTTTTGTCATTTCAGTTGTGTTTACTAGGCGGAAACACGAAAAAATAAATATATATATATATAGAGAGGGAGAGGGAGGGGAGCGGGCATTTATATACATTTATTTGCACACCTCCCCCAATTGAGGCCTAGTTCTCGCCGGGCTTCTGGGCCCACGGTTCCCGCCGACTTTGCTCCTAAGCAAATAATTTATTTATGGGCTTGTTTACTTGCTCCGGCTGCGGATCTGGAACGGATCTCTGGCTCTGAGGCGGCTCTGGCTCTTTGTCATGTTTGCCAAGGGCTTAGTAGGTGGCAGTTCTCGAATTCGCTTTATAAATAAGAAATCAATTGATTTTATTTACAACTCTTAAGACGCTTAACAATTCCGGCTCTGCGGAAATTGAACCACTCTATGAAGTGGCTTCCACATAAATATTGTTTCTCTGAATGCGCAGAAACACAAGCTGCCTTAATAATAATGTTTACTTTCGGTTTTTGCTGCATTTGCAATCGCAGTTGCCATTGAGTAATCAAATATAGGAGCTGGGAGCTAGGAGCCAGCAGCTGGGGTGAAAATGTTTACGCCGGAATTCTGGGAATAATAACTGTTGGAAAGTGTTGCAAATTTATCTGCCCGGGCTTTGCAGACTCTCTGTTTTGTGAGAGCTTTTTTCCCACAAAAAGGGGGGCAACGAGTGGAAAAGGCCAGGCTATGAGGAAAAGCAGCAGCAGCAGCAGCAGAGTTTTCCATTAGCAAATGCAACCACAAAAGCCCGGCTCCGGGTCCCTCTCGCTCTACTAATTCCGAACCAATAATTTGCACTTAACTGCCAGAGTTCTGGCTCCAGTTTTCAGTTTCCAGTTCCCCAGCAGCTCTTACCGGGTTTCAGTTACTTTCATTGAAAATTCCCTTTCATAGAAACATTTTTTCCTCCCAGCCTGTTCCGCTGACAAATTCTGGCAAAAGTCGAACTGCATCCGATCGATTCTCGTACGAATATCGCTTTGGGTTTTGGGCAGCTCCGCTTTGTATTTACATTTCCCTGGCTAGGATTTCCGTGGCCATACTGCCCTGTTTTGGCCCTGACACCACACATAAGTTATTATTTACTCTGGCAGTAGAGGCGTCCCTCCAGTTTGCCAGTCAATTGACGCTCCGACCGCCCGGCTTACTTCGCATTTCCCCGGGCTGTTGTCGGACTGCCAAGTGTTGTCGTGTTGACTTGGCTCGGACTCTGACTCCACACAAGCTGACTCCATCCTTGACTCTTCCCCCCGGACTTGGCTCCTCTTCCAGCAGCTCCTTTTTCCATTGCTGCTCTCCACTGGATAGTCCTGCTCGATTACTATGTGTTACTTGACTGTTCCTATTTGGTTTAAAGTAACAGGAGTAGAAGGTAACACTCTACTAGAGAAATATATAACTTTCATCTATTAATCAATTAATATCAAGCTTTTAAATATTTTAGCTAAGTTTTTAGTTAACATTTCTCTAGATTTTTCTGTAGTTCTCCCAACTATTTGCATTTCCCCAGAACTCTGCTTTGTTTTTGCAATTTCCTTTACTTCCCAGGGCACTCCCCTTTTCGGGCTTGAATAATGGTTACTTTTTGATTTCCAGCCATAATTCAAGGCAAAACGACACAGATCGAAGCTTTGTGGTGGGCAATTGTATCTCTGGCTGCCAGAGGGAAGTTGTGCCTGCCAGTTGCTAGGACTATCTGTATCTGTCGGATTCGTTCTCTCTCCGTTCGAGTGGCGCTACGTTAACCATTTTTGGGTGGCCAAGACCGAGGCAGCACGCGTTGAGGCGGCGGCGGCGGCGGCCTGTTGGCCATAAAAAGCCGTACCAGTTCCAGTTCCAGGGCGACGCGTTGCCATGTTGGATCGCTCTTCGCTTTTTTCTTGGCCGTCAGTCGCTGGAACTTCTGCTTGTCAAACGTGGCTGTTAGATACAATTACAGTTAGCTGTTAGCTGCAGATACGCGAGCGGCGGCACTCGATTGAAGTCCGCTCGAGTGCCGCCAGGTATGTATCTTCATCTTCATCTTCATCGTCATCGTCATCTCGGCATCTTCATCTCTTCCGCAGTCATGTGCGGTGTGGTCGCCAGAGTCTCAGATTTTCATTGTTCCAAGTGGCCCTGCTCTGTATCTGTATCTGTAGCTATGCTGTGTATCTGCATCTGGGCCTGCGGAATCCACCAGATACGGCACGGCTATCCAAGTGCCTGGGGGGCGTGTGAATCATCGGATACTGGCAACAGTGGCCATTAAGTGCGACAAGTGTTCGGGGCCAGTGGAAAATTGCATAATTGCCATGTTGGGGATAATTGCCGGCGATGAATCATCCCGCGGATCGCCGCAAGATGCGGAGCCAGCGCAGGAACTGGTTGCGGATTAATGGCCTCCGATCAACGGTCAGGTTCCAATATTTCGCCTAATTGTTGTATTAAATGTACAGAGAAGACGTACTCCATTTTGACTTTTAAAATGGCCAAAACAAAACAATTTAGGTTTCCCTATATATATCTATGGCTTTCCCTTTAAGCCAAAATTGCTTTGGTAAACATAAACTAAACCGAAACAAGCTCACATCCTGGGACACGCCCCCCCAAGGGCGCCCAGAAAAGCAATTAAAGATTAAGGTCTGACAGGAGGAAAAGGGAAATGGAAACCGGTCACTGGAAATGGATGACCAACACGTGCTAAGCTTATTAGGAGCCCTGATTCCTCGAGAAGACTTCCGTTCCCTCCGGCCCCTCTGTGTCTCTCAACTCTTTGCAGCCAAAAATCGAGACACAAGTCCCGGACTGGCAGGAATGGCCACAAACTAATAACCAATAAAAAGTCTTAAGCCATCTTAAGCTCATAAATGCTATTTTCAAATACAGCAAATGGCCTCCGGGTTCCGGGTTCCAACTATGTGACTCTGGTGTGTCTGCCAGTATTATTGCCACAGTGCAAGAAGGAAACCGTTCGAGTTGAAAAGCCCTTTTAATAAGCATTTTGGCCAGACTCGGGGAAATAAAAATGAAAATAAAGAACCGGCGAGGGCAACAAGTGGCAATGGAGTGGAGTGGAGTGTTGCCGGGTTAAGGAGAAACCACTTCGCTTGATGTTTGAGTGAATGGAGTCGGCAGATGAGCAGCGGCAGCCAATGATTGGCAGCGCAGAGCGAGAGGGGAGAACGCCGCAGAACAGGCTGTAAAATAGAGCAACAGTTGCTGCCTCGGAGCTGCGGTCATGTTGCACGTTCAAGATGACAGCCTGGCTGCCAGGCAGCGAGGGCTTCCTTTGTAGTCTCAGGTTCACAAAGAAATAGTAAACAAAAGAACTAAGATACTCAACAAAAAAAGTGAAGTTTTTGAAGTATTTTTTATATTTTTAGCTTGGTAAATGAATAATTATAATAATGAATTAAGTAAGACTGACTAGTTGGGAATTCTAGCCTAGAATGGCTGAGATCGCTGAGGCTGAAGTCATAACTTGTCCCCCAAAGAGGTCAACTTCCACTCTAGTTAACAGCTGCTGACCCCTGATCTCTCTGGCCTGGCTCAGGGAACACTCTCTTGTCCACTGCCAGAAGTTTTGAGTCAACCCATTTATCAATTTAACTCACGGCTGGCAGACAGGCAGTCAGAGCTGAGCCGGAGCCAGAGTCTCTGGCAGAGCAAGAGCAGTCAGGCCGGCTGGCAGAACGCTGCAATGCAGTTGAACTTTTAATTTGATGAATGATACACATTTGTCTCGAGTGCGAGGCAGCCCCCAGCCCCCTTGTGGTAACCCCCGTGTGCCGGTGGCCCTGGCCTGCCACAGAGATTGCCGCCAGTCGGCCAGTAATTGTTGTGGACTGCAGCTGGGAGAGGACAGAGTCCGAAGAGTCCGAGGATCGCCTGGAAATATTTGCACAGACGAGCTGCGATACATATATGTGTGCTCCCTCGACTCGACTCGACTTGGGCTATATAATTTTGCTTAGCTGCAATTATGAGATGTGGCGGGCTGATCTCGAGCGCACACAGCACACATGGAGATGGGAGATGGGAGAAACCTGAACCTGAACTCCACCGGAAGCCTCGGCTTTTGTGAATCAAAAGCAGAGCAGAGTGGAGCATAACTCGTTCTTACGGTTTTCTGTTGGTTTTACAAGTGCCTCGAGTGCAGAGGAGTCGCTCCCCGTTCCTCCAGCGTCTGGCAGATGCCAACCTCGAACTGGCAACATCCAACATCCTTAATTATGACAATCATCTCAGCTTGATGTTCATTTCTTGACTTGGTTTTGTTTCCCTGCTGATCCCCGATCTGGATCGCCGGTATCCGCCGGTTGTGCGTCGCGGCGGTATGGGGTCACTTCTCGATACCATCGACATGGCAGCGGCGGCGGAGGGAGGACCACAGATCGCAGCCAGAGATCTTTGGCACAGTTTTCGCAAAACACTTCGGAATGCTGGGGGTTGATTTACTGTAGCACTAAGTGGGGGAGATCTCCTTTCCCGAAAAGGTAGGGAGCGTGAGAGCCTTGTTCTCCGGAAGATATTATTCTTATGATCAGTTCGGGGGACTTTTGACTGTTGGAAGGTGTAATTATTGCCAAAGGAATATCTTATTTATTGTTTATCTTTCTGTTTCTAGAGGGCACGTAATTATTGGGTAGAACCAGGTCTATAGGGTCATGGGAATGCATATTAACATAAGCTCTAAGCATTATTACATACAAAAACATATATTTATTTATCTGGGGGATATAGTTTCAGAGTTGTTCGATCTCTGACCCCCGATCGTGACTCGGATAGAATTTTCCTACTGATCACTCTCGCTTTCCACTGGTCAGAGCTCAATTACATTGTCGGCTGATTGATTATGCGGCCAGGCAGCGACAGCTATGCAATTAAAAGCCCAGCTTTCACCCTCGGGCCCCTAATTACTTTCTCTGGACCCAGGGCCATAGCCGTCATCAAATCCAACTTGCAAATAAGCCGAAGTCAAGACAGAGTTACAAGTCGAGCACGCAGCCGGACCTGGGTTATCATCATCATCATCGCCATCATCGCCATCATCGCCGTCATCGCGGGGGGCCAAAAGGTTAATATGGCAATTAGCCAACTCTAACCAAAAAAGAAAGAAAGCCAAAGTCAGAGCCAAGTCCCTGACAATTAACAGATAGCCCAGCCAAGGCAGCTCGCAGATACGATAACTTTCAAATGCGATTAGGGTCGATGAGCTGCCAACTGAATCCGAATCGACAGGTTCTAACCAACGGCAAGATACAAGATACTTTTGAAAGTATCTGCTGCAGACGAATTTCAACAGGTTCACGCCTCTATCGAAATCTCAGACACACATTAAATGTAATTTTCGTTGGAAAAAAGTCCAGAGCAGGGGAAAAAAGGAAAAGGCCGCTGCCAGATCCACTTGTAAGTGGTACATCAGACATTTCCAGCAGTTTTTCAAGTGCCTGGAGAGGGCCCAAAAGGGGCATTGGTTTTGCCGTGATTACCGCAAGTAAACTATGTATCTCTCGCAGCTGGATGTAGGCTGCCGGTTTTATTTCTTTGTGTTTTCTTTTTTTTGCCCTGCGTTATTCGTTTTTATGAAGATGAATTTCTTTTTTATGAGTGATTAAGACGTGCCGCCGCTCTGAGCCCCCGCTGGTCCGTAGCTCCAATTACCTCAGATCTGCCAGATCTGGCTGATTGATTCCGCCGCCACGCAGTTCAATAGCCCACCAGCTAATCCCAGACAATACGCCATCATGGGTTTACCTTCAATCGAGTTGGTTAATAAAAAGACCAATGACAAATCCGTTCAACAAGTGGCTCTTGGCCAGAGCCGCGTACACCTGTTAAGGGCTTCTGCTGACACTAAGGCCAGCATCCCGGCTTTATCTGCGGCCCATCAAGCGGATCGCATTTGCATAGAATTCCCATCGAGGCGCGCTTCCTATAGACTACACACACCTTATATATATATCATTTTCGCTATCGCCCAGTGACAATCTGGCGGGCATAAATCAGGTGAGCATCTCAGCTGGGATCTCCGGTCTATAAATTCAAATTAGCTAGTTCAACTTTAGCCCCGGACCGACTGCAGGTGATTTAGCACTTGGCATATGCCAAGAATCGCTTTGCAGGTGTTTCAATGCCAAAACGAGTTTACATTCAGCCACTTGACTTATTTGCCCGCTAATTTCTGGTTATTTACGCGAGCCGAGCATAAAACCAGCTAAAAGTCAAACAATAGACGCCTTTCTGGGTGAGGCTCCAAGTCGGTCTGCGGATTTGTTTATTTTTCCCTGAGCGCGCTTTTTGACTGTTTTTTGGGTCCATTGTTTGCCCGACAACATGACAATTACACGTTAAGAATTTTCGAAAACAAATTGCTCTGTCAGCCGGACTGGAAGTAATCAGCATAGCAAATTATGGAATTATTTCCATCTGGAATCGAGTCGGACTGAAGGTCGCGCCATAATTCATTTCACTTAGTCAAGTGCAGGTTTAATTTACAACCGAGCTGGTGATCTCAGACGAAAGGCAAACATTTGGTTAAATAAATACGGAATAATCACTTTGGCAGTGTCAAAATGTATAATTTTGTTCAGGTTTTATTCCGGTGATCTCACACAATCATTTAGATGGGCTAAAAATAATTATTTTGGGTTCCCGACAAGTATTCTTGGGAAGACTTAAATGTGCAATTAATTTTGGCATTTGAAAGTGTGAGAAATACTTTATAATTTTGGTGAATTTTAAACTTATATTTGGCAATCTCAGTTATAGCTATTATTATAAAATAATGACTTGAATTATATAGGCTTAATTTTCCACCATCTGTGGCTTGCTCCCTTAAGTCTTGAACTTGTTTCGCCAAGAATCTATAAATATATTATATTAGGTATTCTTAAGAAGACTTAAATGTGCAATTAATTTTGGCATTTGAAAGTGTGAGAAGAACTTCTTAATTTTGTTTTTGACAATTTTAGAATCTCAGGTAAAGCTATTATTATAAAATATTGACTTGAATTATATATGCTTAATTTCCCATCTCCTTTGGCTTGCTCCCTTAAGTCTTGAACTTGTATCTATAAATATATTAAGATTAAATTAAATGGTCTGCCTTGTCTTTTTGTGTCTGCAACTCATGAGATTCTTGTGGCATTGAGCTGCTTTTAACTGGAGCATTTTCTGCGAAAGGAATCCTCTCGACGAAGGATGTTCTGAAATTTTACAGAGACCATTTCAGCATTTTTTTGAGGGAAAAAAGCGCTGAATGAGAGGAGAGGCCTGTTTGTTATTTACCGACAACTTTATGGCCACATGTCGACAACAACCACGGCGCATTGTCATCATAAACAATGTGAACAAAAAGAAAGAGCAACAAATTTGTTGCTTAAATTTTTCCCTTTGCGGTTCCCCCCTTCCCCTCGATGTTTTTGTTGCTGTTTTTGTTGACGCGCATGTGTGAAAAATAAGCAAGTCCCGAGTAATGCGGGGGGTGTGGTCGTCAACTCCAGCGACATCCACGAAATTTTCTGCCGATTTTTTCCCTGCCTTTTTTCCATTCGAGGCTTTTCCTTTTTTTTTTTTTTTTTATTTGATGTTTGTGTGCAGANTTTTTTTTTTTTGTTATTTGATGTTTGTGTGCAGAAAAGCGCCGCCTCGGCGTCTATTTAATGAAGTGCCAGCCCCAGCGATTTTTCGGGCAACACACACGACGAGGCTCGACATTTTTTGTGTGTGGAATAGTGTGAATTTTCACATCAAGTTGGCTGCACTTTGGGGCTGGCACAAAGCGATTGCACTGAGCCGAGCCGGACTGGGCCAAGTTGAGCTATCCCGGCAGCCAAGAGGTGCGAACTGGCCAGTGACAGGTGGGCGGAAGTCTGGTTGATTTAAGCGCAGATTGAAAGGGGTTAGCAGAGGGGGGCTTGGGGCCAAGACAGGCCGAGCCACCGCTTAAGCTTGGCTTTAGGCCACTTGACCACTGAGCAGATGAGACACTAACAAAAATTTAGAGTCTTAATTAGTAAAAGAAGTGCGATTTCGAAGTAGAAAAAAATCAGACAATGTCTTCAGTAAATTATTAACAATTATGGGCGTAAATATTTAAGTGTAATCATATTTTAAAGGCTAAAACTTCCTTGAAACCTATTTATATAAATAAATTAAGATAAAACGGAAATATTAAATATGAAAACATATAATTTATAAGCAATATCTGTTCAATCTGCATATAATAGTATAAGCAATTTGTTTTAAACCACAATAATGACTACTGTAAAGTCAAAAGGAAACCATTAAAGTAGACTTATAATAATAAATATATATATATATATTAATGGATTTTTTAGTTACTTTCAAAATAAAAATAATTTAATTATATATTCCCCAACAAGGTCTATAGATTTCGGAATTTCTCAAGAGCTTTACAAACCCACCAAAATTAATGTTCCTTCCCCCCAAAATAGATCACAGTTTCCACCAACAGACTGACACATGGGCGGGATCATGCGGACTTAACCTAAGCTCCCGTTTTAAAGCTACTTAATCCAACCTATCGAGGGACAGGCCATCATCCGAGCACTTACCCGCGAACACATGTGTATCCAATCACTCGCTGGCCAGCCTCTGGTATAATCTGTAATGGAGAGCAAACATATAAATTTAATAAGCTGTCACATAAATTTTCCACTCTCTCATGAGCACTTAAATCCATACACTATGCTAGGCACACAGCCCGAAAATTCATTCAAGCCGAACACTAAATTAGAGAGAGTCAGCGAAAAAATGAGACCTAAAAATAGTGGAGAGTGGGGGGAAAATCTGAATCTGAAACAAATTAAATCCACTTAAAAACTGTTGCCAATGGCAAAATGAAAATGTTTTGGCATCTGTTTCGATTTAAAGGATTGAGTGGAAATTGAATACTTTCCCAAGAACGCTAACGCTGACTAAGTGAAAATTAATAGCCGAGAAAACTGGGGAAAGGGGGATAACAGGGAAACTTTCACTGGAATCCGTAACGAGAAACTTGAAATGACTTTTTGAACTGTGAACCGTGAACACGGAGTTATCGAAGGGCGGCCTTATAGAGTGTGTGTGTGGAGTGTGTGTGCCTCTCGCTAGACGCATCATAAATATTTGAAAAGTGTCTGTGTAACTGACACGATGATGGTTCCATCGGGGGATCGCCACATGGCATATGGCATATGGCAGCTACAACATTTTGACACACTCAAGTGTGTGACAGCCCCCATCATCAGCGCCGGTCCGATCCAAACCGATCCTCGGCCCGCTCGGGGCGAAGATGTGCGACAATAAATTGGGAAATTATGAGCATAATTCTTCATTAACAGCGCCTCCGTGTTGCCATTGATAAATGGGAAAACCCAATAGAGCAGAGGCGTCTGCCCAGCTATATATTTCTCCCTTCCGAATCCGAATCCGAATCCGCATCCGAACGAAAGTGAAATGTGAACTGCCCACATTTGCTTTCGTTTTACGAGTCGAGTTGGCGGCCTGCTTGGATTTTTGGGGACTGGGACTGGGACTGGAACTGGGAGAGGGACTGGCTCCAATGGCCAGTGATAAATTGGCGATATTACGGCAGCAGATTATTCAAATTTCTGCCGTGGGCGTTAACCCACAGAAAAGGCATTTGAAGAATGCCAAACCAGGCCAGAGATAGAGCCCCATTTCTGATAGTGCCCGTGCCCGTGCCCGTGCCCAGGCGATTGTTTGGCATTCAAATTGAAATAACGTGATTTTTGTGGTCCACTGGCCGTTGGCCGTTGGCCGTTGCCCGATTCGGCTGGGCAGAGCTGGTTGACATAGATTTTTCCCCTCGCCGGCTATTGTTTTGCGGTTTTGCGCAGATTTCTGGGCTTGACTGAATCGATATACGCACTTTTTGTTCGATTTTTCACTATTCTCTATTATTTAGTGGGCGTGGGCGCGACTTTCTGGCAGTTTAGCCTTTATGTCTTTTTTTTTGTGGCTATTCCGATGGGAATTGAATGACTTTGACCATTCGGTATTGAAATTTTATTTTAAATATACACATAAACGTAAAATAATAATAGGGAAACCGGAAAATATTGACATAAGCATAAATCAAAGATTATAAAATCTTAAATGCTCTGAATTAAAAATTTTTTTATTTAGTAATAGAAATTTAGGAGTCTTTATCTCTATCTTTTATTTATTTTGAAGCTTCTCTGTATCTATCCCTTTTTTTAATCAAATTATTTAGACCAAATATTAGAACCAGAAACATTTTAACAAATTTTTTTAATAAAAGAAAGTTATATTTAGTTGCATTTGTGCAAATTTGTACTCTTAAGGTTAATTCGAAGCTCTAAAAATAATCTATTTATTTTTAAAGAAATTGGTATAAAAACAAAAACACTAAATAGCATAATATAAAAAAAAAAAATAAAATAAAAAAATGTTTTCACATCTCTCCCCGACGGGGAATTGAACCCCGGTCTCCCGCGTGACAGGCGGGGATACTAACCACTATACTATCGAGGATGTTGAACGTGGCTCGTCCAAATGCGTTCATAGCCCTGAGCACAGTTCTTATCTGCTTTGATCGACCAGCGACGAATAAGCAAATGAGGCAGAGCCAGAACGAGCGAAAAGTGAGAACAGATAAATTAACAGTCGCATGAAAAACTGAGACCAGTTCGACGCCCGTCAGTGACAATTTTTCAGCATTTAATTTACAGAATCTTTTTCTTTTTTGTAATTACTGATCTGGATTTTTCACATATTTTATGTTTTTCCACCGCAATCAATTGATTTTAATGCGTTTCCAGCATAGCAATCGCCGCGGCTGCTCCACTTTATGCGCCGCATACCAGCGAGTCATTCGCAGCCGCTGGTTCTCTCTGGTTTATTTTTTCCGGGGGCCCCCAGAGACCAGACCCGGCCAGAGCAGACGTGAAGTGCAGCCGGCAGTGGGTCTGTCCCGCAGCGCTTTCGAAATCATTCCCACCTCATAGCGCCGCCCGTTCACTCCAATTCACTTCAATCCGGGCTCCACACGCCGCATGCAACGCGCGCGTTCGACTCGGCTTTCACAGCCCAATTCACTTGCCGCAAAAACCGCAAGGTGCGTTGTTACACTCGCAACACACACAAAGTTGCTCAAAAGCATTCAAAGGCGAAAAATGCCAGCACAAAAAAACCCCTCCAAGAAAACAATTACACAAGCCACATTGATTGCAGCACGATCCATTTCTCCCAAAATCGAAAGGAAATAAAGTTGGAAAAAGTATAACAAAAAACTATCAAGAAACCCATAAGAGCTAAGCTAGAAATTTTAAGATAAAAATATTAAAAATCTGATAAAAATCCGATTTGTTCTCATCCCAAATCCTTCCTTGCCACAACCATCAAAAATATAAAATTTAAAAACTGTTCCCTCTTGCAAACTCTTCTCTCTAAATTCTCTTTAGCCGAAACCCTCGAAAAGTTAGAATGTCGGAGAGACGCTGCGTGATCTGCGGCGGGATGCCGCCGAAAAAGGATGCCTTTGGCAACGATGCGTATGCGTATCCCAAGACGGAGGAGGAGGCCCACATCTGGCAGATTAGCATGCAGGCCAAGGGCTGCTGCGTGGATAGCATACGGGAGGAGTGCTGCGTCTGTGTGGAGCACATCCCCGAGTTCGTGATGCGCGCCAAGAAGATAGGCAGCCGGGTGGCCGCCCAGGAGCGGAAGAAGTGGCTGCAAAGGGCGGCGTCCTCGACCGACGGCTGCAAGTGTCCGGATGACGGGCCACCGGGACCGAACCGGCCCTGTGTGAGTGTCCTGCTCCTGAACGGATCCTCGCTGCCCAACTACTGCGCCGCGGGTCAGGCCTGCGTGGATGTGGGACAGGAGGAGGAAAGCACGCCCGATGCCAAGGTAACTAAAAGGATCAAGGATAATGACTCGGACACGGAGATCATGGTGCAGGAGTCGGGCTTCCAGGACACTGGCGGCACCTTTCCGGATATCGACGGCACAGAGGTCACCCTGATGCGCACGCCCATGCAGGAGGAGGAGGAGCTGCTGCGCCTGAAACAGGAGCTGGAGGAGGAGGAAGCGGCGCAGAAGGAGGACCCGAGTGCCAGGTGCGGTTTGTATTGTCTGCTATGATAGCTAAGTTACGGTAAGGATTAGGAATTCCCCACAAATCGCTGTATAATGTGCTTTTTATTTACTTTATTCACCTTTCAAAATAAATTATTTAAAAACCGCTATAGGCCTGAGGAACAACCTTTAATTTGTTTGTAACATATGTGTATTTGAATAGCTTTTGTCTGAGGTTATTCCAAGCTCAAGAAGTTCTGAAAACTAGTTTTACCTTGCAAATGACCGATCAAACTAGTTTCCAAAGCTATATTTATAACTAAATTTCCATAAAAGCTGTGATAAAAGCAGTAACTGGTAACTCTCAGCCAGTCAGCTGACAGTGGAAAAGCCTTTAGATTATTACTAACTCAACAGATTTAGCAATTTTTTAAATTAAAAACCATTTTTAACTTCAATTTCCACAGGAGGCGCCGCAACAGCTGCCTGCCCTGCTGCACGGATGTCCTGCTCCTGGGCCGCGGCCACCACCCGACGGATGACTGTCCCTGCAACTGCGAGCAATGCTCCAAGCCCTCAGAGGACCCAAAAGAGGCTTCTTGCAGACGGCCGGAATGCTGCCCAGAGTCCCAGCCAGAACAGTTCACCCAGCCGCCGTGCGGTTGCGAGTGCGAGCTGCAGGTGCGCCGGGAGCTGGGGAATGTGATCAGGAACCAGGGTACTCGCATCAGGGAGCTGGAGGAGCTGCTCTGCCGGCAGAACAATATGCGGAACTGTCTGCAGCGGAAGCTGGACGAGCTGTACTGTGAGTTCGGGCGCCTGGACGAGGCGGAGGCCGACGCGGACCGAGCGCGGCTCACCTGCCCGGGTAGTGAGCGAGGCGGCCCCGACTGCCCCTCTATGCGGATGGCAGCTTTAGATCCTGATGAGCTACGGGAAAGGAGACGTGAACGTCGGCGATCAAAACATGAGGTCATCTTGAAGAAATCTCTGTCGGAATCACGGCAGCTGCCTGAGGAGCCAACGGAGGAGGAGCCGCCAGTCCCACAGAGGGAGCGGGTGCACTGGTTTTCCGAGCGGAGTGATCAGACCGAGAACGAGAAGACCACTCGACGACCCCGCTGGGTCAACACTAACGATGACGAAACGCACAATACCCAAACTCCCGCCAGGATCGCAGTTCGGTTTGACGAGGATACCCCTGTAGCTGTCCCTTCCATGACGAAGTTAAGCTACTCTAATCCCAGCTACAGTTCCACCTCCAACTCCAACACCAATTCGATCTACTCTAGAACGAACAACTCCAACAAGTCCAACCACTCCGTATCCAACAGATCCGTATCCAACAGATCCGTATCCAACAGATCCGTATCCTACAGATCCCGTGCCTGATGTGCAGTCACTACCATGTCCACTTCATACGTATCCCCACCACGTCCACATCCACATCCACCTACCCCGCTCCGTCTCGCTTGTCTCCTGTGCAATCATGCAAATAAAAATATATTCTTTTTTCCGGCTCTGTGCAAATGTTTTTAACCCAAATATTTTGTAGACATGCAACATTTATGTAGACAGGCTGCAAACAATTTGCAGCAGGGTGAGCGACAGGACACTGAAAGAAACAACTGGTGGAACTAGCAGTTTAACAACAAAATATATCGTATTTCTAACCATACAAAATAGTGCTTTTAGGCCTGGATTATATTCTGAATTTGTATTCTCTCTTCAACTATCATCTTCAAGCTTAGCTGGAAAGGCTACTTAGTCCTTTAAGAATAACCGTAGTAAAAAATATAGCAAAGAGTGCCCCTAAAATTCCCAAGTACGAATTTGGGGACACCGAAACAGAGGCTTAAACAGCTATAAACTCTCACTTTACTCCGTCAAAATAGTCGAGTCTCCTTTTATGTGCATTAAATCACCCGATTATACCTCAAGTTTCAAACAGGCTCATATATTTAATTAATTTATAAAGCCATACAATTTACATAGAACTTTTTTCCAGTGAAGGCAGAGGAGGCGAGACGAGCTGGAAGCCAGTCTCGGGCTCGATTCGAACCACTCGAACGCCCCTCGACGGCGACAGCTGCGTGCAAATTGTTGCCATTTTATGGCATTTCAGTGCAAACGAGTGCAGCCGTCCTCCCTCGACACCCTCTGGACACACAACCCCCCACCTGAGCATGCAACCCCGCTTTACCGCTCGTACCGCCCAGCAATTTAGGGAGCAATTTTCGCTTACTATTCTAAATGTTCATAAACACATTAAAATGATAATTAAAAGAAAATTTCGCCCTCCTTTCATTTTTCGCACATCAGCAGCAAAGTTAATGCCGCAATGTTGCATCTGCATTATTTATTTATTATGTATGCAAATGCATTTAATTGCATCGCTGAGGGGGACTGGGGAGGAGAGTCCGCGGGAGAGAGGAGGGATGCTGCTGCAGGCGAGGCAACGTCAAACAATTTGCATATTTTAGCATGTAATGAAATTTGTAATAATTCTGCAATTAATTGCGTACGTGTCCTTGTTTATAGCCCACGTAGCAGGGAGCAGGGAGCAGGGAGCAGGGAGCGGGGAGCAGAAGCAGGGAGCAGGGAGCAGGAGCAGGAGCAGGAGCAGGAGCAGGAGCAGGAGCAGGAGTAGGAGCAGGAGCAGGAGCAGGAGCTGGAGTCCGGTTTCGTTTTCAGTCTGTGTGGGTTTTTGGCTTTTCGCCCCAAGGGCATGCTGGCTATGGGAGCGCGGACATTAATGTTTACGTTGTGCCTGCGTATAAATAAAGCAGAATCTATATATGTTCGTGGATATACATACATATATAGTCAGATATGGCCACATATATAAATAAATGTTGCCTTTATTTAAGCCAGAGGGAGCATTTTATAGAAGCAGACTTTAATGTTGCAGAGCCCGCAAATATTTGGAAAAACGATTGTAGTAAAAACTTTACAAAAGCGGATACACTGGATAATTTGTTCAACAGGAAACATGCTATTAGAATTTGTTTTGCTAATTGGTTTGTCCCTTCAATGAGCGAGACTAATTGCAATTAAATTGTAAGAGTTGTTAAATTAATTTCAGTATTATTTGCAATATTTTCATTGTATTAATTGAGGCTTTAACTAAGTTACTTTATTACCAAAGAATCCTAGTGTGCTATTAAATATTTATAGAACATAAAGTATATTATTGATTGTCTGGATTTTAAGACACAAATCGAGTTGTATAAAGCTATACCTTTAGTCTGTACTTTAATTTCAATCTTTGTGGACTTTAGGTTCATTATAATTACCTAATAATAATTATAATATGATTAATCTGAAACCATTTTCATTTGGTAATTATAAGCATTTATTGGGAGCTCTGCTTTTGTTCTATGTTGTTAAGCAACTTTTAAACACAAAGGCAGACCTTTAATCCTTAAATTTGCAATTGAATCACCCTTTTTATAGCCCATTCCTATATATATATATACAAAAAAGTTGAATTGAACTCGGGCTCAGTTACTTTCAACGATTCACTCGAAATTGCCACATTTTAGGAGCCCGACTTTGACCTGCACTTGAAACTGCCGAAACAAAACAGAAAACACAATCAACTTTCCACCCCGTGCCGGGCCAGAGTCCTTTATATCCTTCATTGGCGGCTGCTTTACAATTTGCATGTTTACAAGTAAATTTCCAGCATGAATATTTATTTATTTTACCATTGCAGTGCGCCCTGCATTGTTGTTGTAGCTGTCGCTGACGTTGATGGGTTGTATACCTTTGGCAAGGTGTTCGACATGCTCTTGCATGCTCTTGCATGCTCTTGTTGTTTTAATCCTCGAGGTCCACCCTCGCTGCAGGTCCACCCCAAGCCCACCCCCCCTTTCAATAACAAGCTGCTTCGCTGCTTTGCTGCTTCCCTGCTTCGCTGCTTTGCTGCTTTGCTGTTGTTGTTATTGGTCATTTTGTTGTTTGTTTTTAATTGTTTTGCATGTTTTCATTTCATTTGCAGTAGCCAGAGAGGGGGGGAGGGAGGCTCAATCGACACCGTCATTATGGCGAGAAGAACAACAAATATTTATGCTGATTTTTATGCCGCTTGGGCTTATAAAATAAAAGGTATTTAAATTTGAAGATGTCAGCGGCGAATTGCATTCCGTATCCGGCAGATACGCAGATACTTTGATTTTCATTTCATTTTGATGTTTTTCAATTATGTTAAGGGTCCCCGGCCCGGCCATCATCTGCTGCCAATGCCCAGTCCCAGCCCCGATATTGTTTTCATTTTTATTTAGCTATTTTTTCGGCTGTTTTTTGTTTGTTTTTATCCTGCAAGTGTCTGGACTGGCAGACAGACAATGGATTTCAAGGATGGTTTCATTTCAGCTGCGTCCATTTGTGTTTCATTTTCATTTTCCTTTTATGGCTTGCAATAATCATTTGGCGTTAGAAGGGAAACGGAAGTACAGAAGCGAGCGTAAGGGAAGCCCCGCTCGCAAAAAGGAAAAGTGCCGAAAGGAAAGTCCCATAAAATTAGTAGCAATGACTTTAAAATGCCATGTTTTGCCGAACTCACTGCCATTCATTTTATCCATTTTCCCCCACTCCCCCGCCTTTATTTTTTTCTCTGTTTTCCTCTGTTCTTTGATGATGAGTTTTTCATTAGTTTCGCGCCGTTTGAGACTGCCAATTAAAACAGAGAGAGACAGAGGCCAGCCAGTATTGGAAAAATATCTCCACATTTCTATTCACATTTATATATATATATATAAAAAGTTAAATACAGTGGGGCACTGGAAAAAATATTAATATGTGGAATAACTAAAGGAACATGTGAAGTATGAAATATATTCGTTTTACGCTTTTTAATTAGTATTATATATGCAAATAAAATTTTTTTAAATATGCCTTAAAGAGTATGGAATATTTATTATTAAAATATCTCCACATTTCTATGCACATTTATATAAAAAGTTAGATACAGTTTATTATTGAAATATCTCCACATTTTTATGCACAATTATATGTATATAAATAAAAAGTTAGATACAGTGGGGCACTGGAAAAAATATTAATATGTGGAATAACTAAAGAAACATATGAAGCATGAAATATATTTAATTAGGGCTTTCAAATTATTATTATATAAAAAGAAAAATTTTTTAAATATGCCTTACTGAGTATAAAATATTTATTATTGAAATATCTCCCCATTTCTATGCACATTTATATGTAAATAAATAAAAAGTTAGATACAGTGGGCACTGGAAAAAATATTAATATGTGGAATAACTAAAGAAACATATGAAGCATGAAATATATTTAATTAAGGCTTTTAAATTATTATTATATATGCAAATAAAATTTAAAAAAATATGCTTTAGAGAGTATGGAGTATTTTTTTCTATCCACATTTATATATATATATAAATAAAAAGTTAGAAAAAATATTAATATGTAAAATAACTAAAGAAAAATATGAAGTATGAAATATATTTGTTTTAGGCTTTTTAATTATAATTATATATGCAAATAAAATTTAAAAAAATATGCCCTATAGAGTATGAAATATTTATTATTTATAAAAGTAATTTCTTAAGTTCCTTCAGTGTAGTCATGCCGTCATGATGATAAATGAGCTAAGCGTTAGCTGAACAGAAATGCGTGCTAAATGTTATAATTGCCGCCATTCATTCGAGTTTTCGGATCGAAGAGAAGGGGAGAAAGGGGCCAGTGAACAATGGTCCGACAGTCGATTTTTATTTGGCATATGCTATTACAAATTAAAATAAAGATAAAGACCTGCAAATTTGCACATTTAATGGTTCAAGGATATATCTAGAGGCATAAATATAAATGAAAATACATTCTTATGTTTTGAATGGATTTGCATTATTTTATTTAATGACTCCACACTTTTTCCACTTCATTGAACACTGGCTGCCCCTATTTCTGATCATTTAGCATATTATTTTTATGAATTCGGCGAAATTCAGTAACTGAAAAAGAATAAAGAAAAGTTCTTTGCACGTGGACTTCAGCTGAAAACCTAATCAGTGCTTAGCTGGGCATTTTTTGGACTGCTCAGGGTATATAAAGCCGATGTGGGGAAACCAGACTATATGCAGTATCTTTTTAGCCAACATGCAGTGCTCTGCGATCATCGTCACCCTCTGCCTGCTGGCCCTAATTGCAGCAGGAAAGCAGGAAGTTATGGAGGGCTCATCCTACGGACATCCTTACAGGGTGCCCCCCTATGCGGCGCCACCCACAGGATTCCCCTATGGCAGCCTGCCGTACCCAGCTTACGGATCCAGCAATGGACCTTTTTATAGATGATATAGATGATGTAACGGCAATTACAAGGATCTAAATATATGTATTTTTAAAGCAACTATTTTGGTTTTTCTGTTGATAGAAATATATGAATATATGAAGCCGAATAACAGCGAAAAATGAATGTAACTTGTATGCCTGGCGCGTTATTTAAATTCTATCATAAATTTCCTCGTAATTCGCCAATTTCCCGTGCCCTTCCTATTGAGTTTCCTGCTCCATTTGCACACAGGCAAACTGCTCTAAGAAAATAAATTCAGTTTTGTGTTTTTCCTACGCTTTCCTCGTACATTTATCTCGCAAAATGCGAAATTGCGCAACAAAAATATATATGCATGTGTGTATCGGGGGAAAAAAAAGCGGAGAGCCAAAATAAACCCTTGAGAGGAAAATAGCCGGAGACCCTGAAGGACTCGTCGCACACACACACACACACACAGAACAATAAGGACAAGGCCGGCCGAACGGAACTGAAGAGCCGGCAGAATAATAGTCAATAAAATATTTGCACGAACCAAAAATCATTCAGGCGCATCTCGGGACTTTTATTTCAATACGATCCCCAGATATATAGATACGCTAAGGGGTGCAAAAAAAGTGGCCAAGGCCCAGGCATTGAAATAACATTTGGCGAGTACAAAAAGTCCTTCAAGTGCAGCAGAAGCAGCAGGAGCAGGAGCAGCAAAGATGACAGGCGAGAGGAATTTAGCAAAAATAAGCAAGGGTGCCACAGGTCCTGGCTTCGGAAAAGTGGCAACAAGAAATAAGTAACATAAGAGAGCAAAAAACTGAGAAAGGGAAAACAATTTTCAATGTTTTTGCTTCTAGTCGACGGCGCTTTATTCAATGCCGTACAGACCGGGCTGAAAAGAGACTCCTTGGGCCAACTTACTTGAGACTTTCAGTCACAAAAATTTTTACCCATGACTGGACAACAGTGGCGGCAAAAAGTGTTCGACCTTTCCAGCAAAACAAAGCAGGAAATGGCTGCCAGGATATTGACAATGGCGGAGGCGTTGGCGGTGGCGGTGGCTAGGGGGCGTGGCCATGGCCGCTGTGCATGGAGCGTGAAGAAGGCGGCGACAACCCTGGCCGCCAAGTAACAGGCCAAGATAAAAGGAGTTAAAACGCATCTCAGGAGCCATGGAAAACTGGCAAATTTACTTCCTCCACTTGTGGATCCTTTACTTACTCGGAGTCCCACCCTCTCCACTTTAAACACTCGGTATACTTATGGACATTTTACTTAAATTTTATGGCGATTTCCGCTCATGGCCTCAGATTTCAGTTTGCCAATCTATTGAAATTGCGGTCGAGCACCGAGGGAAAAAGGTCAAACACATTAAATTTATAATGCGATTGAGGGAAAGAAGAGGCGTCCGCAGTAAGGACGAAAGTGGGCGTGGCCCCTGACTCTTTGCGTGGGAGAGAGCCTTAAGTAGGTCAGTTTTGTCTGTCATAAAATGCAATTGGAGCGCATTAAAGTGCCCCGCGACTCGCAAGTGAAATGTCAAGTTGTAAATAAGCAGGACAGGGAGAGAGTGGGGGCAGAGGAGGCAGACGAGGGGGCAGGCCAAAGGATCCACGATGTCCTGCCATGGGCGTTGGCGTCAAGTGTCGAAATGACCCAAAAGGCTTGACGTTTGATGGCCTGATGGCGCTGATGTCACTTAAGCCTTGAGATGCTCAAGGATATAGCTGCTAATGCCCAATAAAACTATCCCTTTTTTTATATTTTAAATGGTTTAAAAGGGCGTCTAAAAAGGGATAGTAAACTATTTTAATAGATAAAATTAAAACAGGTGACATTAAGGAATAAATTCATTTAATCGTTGCATTGTTTTGCAGAGAGACTGCCTTTTGGCAATGATTTTAAATAATAAAAACTTTATTTATCTGCCTAATAAAAATATGAAATAAATGGGTTAATATTTACACAGCTATTTGGTGGTTAGTGGTTTAAAAGGGCGTTTAAAAAAAGATAGTAAACTATTTTAATAGATAAAATATATGCAGGTAAATTTGAAGAATTTATTCATTTAATTATTGCATAACTTTACAGAGAGACTGCCTTTTGGAAATGAGTTTAAATAATAAAAACATTATTTATCTGCCTAATAAATATATAAAATAAATGGGCTAACATTTACACAGCTATTTGAATCAACAAATTTAATTATTTAACATTAATAAACATTTTAAGACACATATTTAACCATGGGTTTAACCCTTAAACTTTAAATTTGCTATAAATTGGAAATACTCCCACGAAAGTCATTCGAATCAGTTATCTGGGGGCTGTCTGCACTATCTCCGCACTTATGTACACTTCCCGCCACTTTCGGGCCCTGGTTACTATGCAAATGGCTAAACATTTTGGCTTAAAAGCTTTGTTACGACCACCGCCGAACCAGAGCGCGCTTAGAGTCTAGACGTCTGTTTAGCCACTTCAATTTTCGGCCCGGAAAATGGGAAATGCGAAATGGGCGGGGGCATGGGCTCCCCCTGACCCCCTCCTGAGCTACGATTACGGCCACAATGATGATGATCCGGCCGGAAGAGTCCGCCCCGTAATTGATATTCATATGCAGCGCGATGCCGTTTGCTTGCATCTCATTAGCGGCAGCCGCTGGAGCCCGCGTTTATCCTTATATGTACCTGGCTCTGATAAATAAGCACATAATCAGGCGACAAACGTGGCTGTGGCTCTGGCCGTGGCCCTGCCACGTGCATAAATAAATAAATAATCTGCCGCAATTACCATAACTTGAGCTGACATCTCCACTAGGCGGGGGGGACTAGGAGGCCTTCGCCCCAGTGTTATGACTAACTTGGCTCTCTCCTCCGCGGAGGCTGCCCAACTGATGATGATGTCAGTCGACGGCAGAAGCAGCGCCAGCAGCAGCAGTCAATAAACATAAATATCGGGCCGTAGAGGCGACTCGGAGAGCGACCCTCGCCTCGTCGTTAAGTGTTCGGCTTTATGGCCCAAACGGGGCGAGAGAATTGGCGGCCGGGCTTGGACTTTAATTAGCGCCTGGCCTGACAATTAAATAATATTTGCCAACTCACAGCCGGCTCATCCCCGCTCCCCCCGGCTCATCGCTGCCCCGCCTGTGAAGCCGCCGACTTGTTAACTCGCTGCCTGACAGTCTGCCAACAAGTTTTAATTACAAGCCAAACGACGGAGCAAAAATACGAAAAAAAAAAACATAAAAAAGCAAGAAAACACTGGAAAAAAGACAAGTAGGAAAAGTGAGAAAGATTTCTGCACAGACTTGTTGATACCTCTTTAAAAATACAAGCCAGAATTCTATTCTGGTTTGATAGTAACAAGTTAAACAGTAATGAGCAATTAAAATATAGTTTTTATACATATAAATATATAAATAAATAGACGATCAATAAATAAAGTCCTACATTAGCTAATGTTAATGGTAATTGTATACTCTAAATCACTCAATAATAAAGTTTTAATAAACATAATTCAATATCAGAACTAAAGTTCTATTTTGATCACTGAACTGACAACTTCCATAGAATTCTTTTCTGGTTTAATAGTAACAAGTTAAACAGTAATAAGCCATTAAAATATAGTTTTAATACATATAAATATATAAACAAATAGACAATCAATTAAAAAAATTCCACACTAGCTAATGTTAATTGTATACCCTTAATCACTCAATAATTAAGTTTTAATAAACATGATTCAATACTAGTACTATAGTATCTATTTCGATCACTGAACTGACAACTTCCATAGTATATTCCGGGCTTCACTGATTTTAATGACATCGTTAATGTTAATGCCAAACTGAATACCATATTTATGTTAATGAAAACATAATAATTACATTTAATACGTGGCTGACCTAATTTAATTTGGCGTTGGAATGTATTTGCAAACTGTGAGTAATTCCGACAATGTCAGGGCAATAATCATGCCGGGAGCTACCCGGTTTTTTATCGGGTCTGGGGACAAAGTGTCGCCCGGCCAGTTAGTTTTTGATAGTCGCTGGCTTGTTTTAATGACTCCTCCTGGCCTGCAGCAGCATTGCCACTTCTTTTTTACGACTGTATGCAAATATTTTTTCAACACATTTTATGGCCCGAGATTGTTATCCGACTCTCGGTCGGTAGTCGGTTTTCCAAACTTTTGTTCAGCTTTTATGGGTTCTCTAGGAGCGAATAGCTGCACTCTCCCCTTTTCTCCGAGTGTGTCCGATGACACATTTTTGATTTGTCGCTAATTTGAATTTGAAAATGAATCGAACGGCAAACGGCAGCCCTTTATTTATCATTTTATTTATTTATACCACCACGAACAGAATTTATGACTGGTTTCGCTTTGATTTTTATTCTCGATTCCCCCGGGTGTTGATTGGCCGCCTGACATATTGACTTGCATTTTGTCATTGGCCAGTTTGGGCCAGTTTGATTTGATTTTGATGAAGGTCGTTTCTATTAGCGCCCATAAAATGACGGAAATTCGGTTCACATTCGACCTTCTGCCTGCCCGGCATTGATTTTGGCTGAGAAATATTTTTGGGGCCACGTGGAAGGGTTTAAATTAAATGAAAATTGTGTAACAAGCTGGAATTAAAAGAATACCAGGAATTGTGGGGAAAAGTGTGCTTTTCAATTTCCATTTGTTGGTATTTCATTTAACCTTTTTAGGAGTAATTAAATGAAAATCTTGTAGCTATTGTCTACATTTATGCAATGAATAATAGATTAGGCATTTTATTTGTTACACTTTGGAGTTGTCAAATAAACAACAGATTGTTTTAATTGAATTATAATAAATATAATAGTAATTTAAATCGTATGCTAACCAGATTTCTTTCCGTATAATTATATCCACATAATATATGCCCTTAATTAAGGGTTAATTTAAATACCACCCTTAAGTATCGACCTCATTCCGCCCCTTCACAATTATTCCAACCGCCTGTCGGGTGGCCTCGCCAATTAGCCGACGAAAACCTGAACCCAATCCGCAAAGTTTGCTCTATCGAGTGTATCTGGAGTGGAAAACAGCCCAAACACTCGGCGCAATTTAAGCAAATATATGCAGACACTGACAGACTCAAAAAAGGCGCACACACGCCGCTGTGGCAGGGAGGCGGCAAGCGATAGCCCAGACAGATACCGATACACAGATACAGATACAGATACAGATACTTGGTGCCGTACGTGCCAAACAAAACGCCGCAGCCACTGACCCATCCAGTTATTGAAATGCAAAAGCCAAGAGGAAAATTGCAGTAGCCAAGACCATTTTCCACGACACGCAAGCAGGGCGGGAAAATGGGCGGGGAAAATGATATGCAGTATGCAGTATGCAGCCGTATCCAGACAGGAACATGGCTGGGACCCATGTGAGTGCGACTCGGGAGACCCGCGATCATAGTTGGATTCGGATTCGGACGCGGACTCGGGACCTGGACGTGGTCCAGGATTGCATTTCTAATGTGCATTCGTTGTCCGCCGTCAATCCATTAAAAACTGTTGCAGCGACAACAACAAATGCGGCACGTACGCCGGCCAGCCTGGACTTCTTGGCTCTCTTCTCGGCAGATAACATTTGTATTTAAAAGACACTTTACGGATTGCCTTTGAGCGCCGGTTGAGACCGGTCTCGAGTCTCGAGTGTGGCTATGCAGCCATTTGTAGCTTATCGGAGGCGAATCTTGAAGTACCGCCCGGTACAGGCCAGGCCGCATGTCAAAATGTCAATTTTTCGTTTCGGCTTATATGTTTTTTGCCCCGTCTGTGTGGCACGTCCTCGGCCTGTGGCATGCAAAGTTGCCACATGTTGCGTAAACTAGTTTCGTGAGTCGTGAGATATATCACCTGAGTGCAGTCTAACTGCACTTGCTGACTTTGTATACTTTGTGCAGCGATCCCAGGCACTCGGCCTGTCTATGTCATGTCTCTCCCATGAATTTGGCTATGATCGGTGGCCCGAATGGCCAGGAATACGAGTATATGCGGCAAAACGTGTCGAACAACTGTTTTCAGACAGCCGAGGTGCCAATCTATCGGCTGAAAATTGAGTTTATGGCTGAACTTACCCTTATTTTTGCGACAGGTAGCTTTTCGGCCAAGTGTTTGGTACCTGCAAGTATATATAATGAGGAATGGGGTTAGTAATTTCGATATTACTAGTATTGCTAAAGTCTTTGTATATAATACAATATATACCAATGTAATACCTTTATAATTCTCCCTAATTTCCCAGAAACTAATCCAGAAATGGACACTCAGTTTGAAAGGTTAGAGAATCTCGGCCCCAATAATTCCGCTGAAGCTCAAGCTTATTGTCTAAATCCATCTTTCTGGGAATCCCACCCACCTGGATTCATTTTGCACGCAATCCGTTGAAGACTTCGTTGATTACCCCTGAATCCAAAAGGTAAGAATAAACTTTATTGCCCCGAGTGCCGTGTGCCGCTTGGCGTTTGAGATTTCGGGCAGTTTTGGGCCATTAATGCAAAGTTTACTTCCTCTTGGTTTTTTGCGGGTATAATTAAGCGCACTTTTAAATATTTTAACCTATGGTTGAATCGTAAAAACAACTGGAGTACCGCCGGGCCCATAAAAGCGACGACTTTGGACCACCCAAGACGGGGCTTGGGTGGGAAACTCCCTGATATTCGTGTGCCAAAAGTAAAGAAAGAATAACTGAGGGGAAAAAGGTCAACAATTTTATAGCCATTTCCGCTTAGGTTTCTAGGTGTTAAATATTAAATACGCCCAGGAATCGGTCTCTTCTCTGCACTCGCTGCCAGTCGATAAAATCGGGCGCCTCCTCGGAGGCCCAAGAATTGCGTGTGCGCCGACTTATCGTGCTCACAGTTCGCTTGGCTTTCCACCATGATGACATTTTAATAGCTTAGCCCAATCCTCAAGGAAGGCCAAAAAAGAAGGCCAAACTGTGCAAGGCAATAAGAATATTTTCCGTCCTTTTACGAGCACTCATAAAACATTGAAACAATGACGAAAGCCCAACACTTTTCCTGTTTTTTTCCTGCCATGCGAGTACATGCCCCGG
This sequence comes from Drosophila pectinifera, assembly GCA_008042775.1. Lineage (NCBI taxonomy): Eukaryota > Metazoa > Arthropoda > Insecta > Diptera > Drosophilidae > Drosophila > Drosophila pectinifera. The sequence continues at coordinate 53,753 of VNKC01002551.1, forward strand.
CGGAACCATAAACAAATTTCCCATTAATTGCTTCATTTTCCTAGCCTCTCCCTACCTCCCTCCCTTATCGGAGCTGCACAGTTCGGCTTTAAAGATTCATTGCAAAAGCAATTAAAGGCCGAGCAACAAGAAAAACCTTTTCTGCAGGCTACAGTAATTTAATTAGTTCAGGTTTGAGGGGGCGGCGGCGGAGTAAGCCATTTAGGCCCTGTCTGGGCTCCTTTGGTTAGTTAGACGCGCCAAATGAAATCAGACTTGAAGCGAGACAATGTTTAATAATGCCATACGCATACACACACCACTCTGGCACAACAACTACCGAAGAAAGGTGTGCGAAATGTGTGGCAATAAGCTCAGAAAATATTAAATGGAACTTACACACATTGTTGGGGACAATATAAGTGGCTTTATTGCGGTTGGAGGGGAAGGAAAAGCTCTGTGAGCTTATATTTAATAAAATATGAATATTTCAGCAGAACTTCGGTAACAAAATAAATAAATAATGCTTTTTAAGAGATTTTGCAAATAAATAAAAATGAATAAAAATGGTAACTTCAAGAGTGTTCTTTGTTTGAATAGGTTTATTCAATTTTTAAATACGAAATAATCTCTATTTGTTCAACAATAAAAGTTTTGCCAATTCAATGGCCTCTAACAGTAAGTTCTGTTAAAATTAATGAGAAGAGTACCACTAGAATTCACAAGTCTGAATTCTGTGACAAGCTAGTATATAAAGATCTGAGTGAACTGGAACAAGAGTTGCCGAAAAGGTCTCGATTTCTGTGGATTAAATCAAGTAGACTATAACCTTTTAATTATAATATATTTTCAATCATTTAATTGTGCATTTATAATTTTTGTTCTTTTAAAAAATTTTGGAAGTCCTGCAAGACAAATTAAAAGACACATATTTTTAATTATAAGTGACTACAGAAAGTAAAGAGGTATTGGTTAAATATATTACATTTCCACTGATAATGTCTCATTTTTTCAACACAAATACTATTTAATATTTAATCAAAACTCAGCAAACTAGACTTAGCTTATGTCGCACACCTTCACCCCAGTGGCCTCTATGAGGAAGTGACAGAAGTTTGTTGTATTTTTCCCCTAAATGTCATTGACTCACACACGTAACATAGAAAGAGAGGGAAGAGGAGTGGGACTGAAACAGAAACATAAAATTTGCGGCAATTTCTAGGGCGTCGTCATCGCCCCTGTCGTCTCGCCGCGTTCCGTAGGTGACTATGGCTGTGCGGCATATAAATAAATATTATATTACCCTCGGCGAGGAGGAAACCTTAGACCCGCGACAGTGGGTGAGTGTGAGTGAGTCTCTCCCTGGCTTTTGTTTGCCTGCTGAGTTGTTAATTAAATATTTACTCTGCTTATTTGCAAAATGAATAACTTTAGCATTTTATTTCACATGGCACAGGGTACATAGGCACGTCTCACTCCATCTAACTTCGAGGCATTTCTGTTCTGGGCCCACACTCTGATCTCTTAGCACATTTATGCTTGGCTTCGGAGACACTTTAAGTTCGCCTTTGGCTTCGGCTTTAATTGCCTTTATTGCTGACTTTAAGTGCACTGGGGATAATAGAGCTTAATAGCAAAAATACTTTGGATTCAGAATAAATATATAAATATTAAATATTAAATATTAAGAAATAGCTAAGAAGCTTGGAAACCTTTGTTAAATCAATTAGCATAGCAATATAGTAAATACTTAAATACACTGTAAATGCCATTAAATATATGGATTACTTAAAATAATATAACATTAAATATTAAAAAATAGCTAAGAAGCTTGGAAACCTTTGCTAAAACCAATTAGCAAGTACTTTAGATGGGAGTAATATTTATTATAGTTCTTTTATTATTTGCAAAACCCTTAAATAGATAAAAAATGTCTTTAAATATATGGATTACTAATAACATTAATTAAATATACCAGAAACTTAGTTTATACGGGGTATTATAAGCAAATCTTGCACTGTTTTGTTTCTGTTTCAAAGAATAATGTCCCAAGTGAAGTCACAACCTAAAGACACTTGCGTAATCAAATTTAACCAACTTTAGTTATTCATTCCACGAGTTGATCTCACCCATCCACAGATTACATCATACGAATTCTCTCACAACCTTCTAACGAAAAACCTAAAGTCGCATTTGCATTCAACTTTCCGTTTTTTCTCACACGTTTTTATTCATTTATTTGTTTACTTTTGAGGCATTTTGTTACGCTTCACATTTACGGGCTGATTGCTCACAAAGAGCGAAACTTGTTTTCGCAAAATGCCATTCAAATACTCCAAGTCTTGGCCCGAACTAATGACTTCATTTTGTTGCTGTTTCCCCTGGCTGGCTGGCTCTGCCGCAAGGTGAGTCCAACGAATTCCAAATATTTCAACAGCTGATGCTCCGTTTACCCTAGAGAACTTTGCATAATTGATTAATAATTTCGTTGGACAGGTGGCGTCCCCCGAGCGACCACGCCCCTTTGGAGACGGAGCCGCCGCCGCTCCGGCAGTCGTTAAATATTCAAATGAACTGCCAGGCGACCGCCTTAACCCATTAATTAGCCCGACATGAGCACACATTAGATAAATGTTGTGAAACTTGATTAAAAGCAAACAGTTCGGGCAGTTCGCATTGGAAAAATTTCACTCTCCCGCCTTAAAGGGTTCCGAATCGGTGGACATATAAAGATAGCCCAGAGAAAGGGGCAACATCTATAGGGAGACGCCTAGAGAGAAGAAACTTATTATTGATTTTACTTACACTCGGGTTTTTGCCGATTTGTTGTGCTGTTTGTTTGTTTGGCCTGGGTTTGCTGCTTGTTTGCCAGCTTGTTTGTTGATTTTCTGTTTGCCTGACTCGAAAATTATTTGGGTTAAGCCAACAACAACGCCAACAACGCCGAGCAATCAATGCAATAGTCGCAGCCCATAGACAAGACTGAAAATGGGTCTGAAGTACTGGTTATTTCCAGAGATTACTTCCTGGTATGAACATCAGTTTCATAACATTATGAAATTCATAAATTTCATTGAGGAAGTGCAAAGTTGGAGACGTAACTCAAGAGACTCGAATGCAAATGATGTACACTTGAGACTTTAATAGTCAGTGAAAGGGAACTTGGCCAGGTCTTGAAGTAAACTTCGTTTGAAACTGTTTTATATATGATTTAAATTGATAAGAATTCATATAATAAAATTAAAGGTTCATATGTATTCAAGTTAATATTATTTCTCTTAAAGTAAACTTCTTTCGAAACTGTTTTATATATGATTTAAATTGATAAGAATTCATAGATTAAAATTAAAGATTTATGTATTCAAGTTAGTATTATTTCTAATGAAGCCAACTTCTTTGGAAATTGTTTATATAAAAAACAACATTTAAATTATCAAGTATTCATATAATAAAGTTAAAGGTTCATATGTATTCAAGTTAATATTATTTCTCTTTAAAAGCACATCACTCCCCCGCCTAAGCTCGTTATTAATCCAATTAACCCGTCTCAAACACCTGAATAATCCAATAAGTTGTACAACCCGGGCCAACTTTAACCACAGGAACTTTGGCAGGAGGCAAGTTAATTTGTAGCAGCCGAAACTAGCTTATAAGTAAACAACGAACATGTCAGGCAAACTTAACAGAGAATTAACTGGGTAAACACGAAAAGAACCAGAAAATATTTGCTTAATTAACTGGCAAAACTTTCGGGACAAAGGACACATAGAGTGGAAGGCGGGTGGAAGTGAATGCGGGCGAGGGTGAGGGCGTGAGAACCCCTTTTATTAAAAGGATAAATTCAGCCAACGTGGCGTATGCGCAATTAGCATTTATGGCAATTAATTATACGATTATGCATACGCCGTGTGGCACGCCGCCTGGCATCAACATAAGCAGCCCGATGTCTATTTCGTTCTGCCTCCTAATGAAGGCATCAAGTCCGAGGGCGACAAAAAGTTTACCAGCCGCCTGCCCCTTGCCACCTCTTGGCCTCTTAGCGCTTTCGGTAAGCCATAATTATGGGTAATCAAACAGTTTTATTCGATGCTCTAACTAATGATCTTTTTGTCTAGGCCTCGGCAAGGTCGGAACCCCAAACGAGCCATTCAGAGAGACTTGAGGCCTTAATTAATCGTTGTATCGCCATCAACTCTGATTAGCCGAACAGGCCGAAAATACTGCCCCCGAGGCAACTCAATCTCGTTAATTGATATGCAAAATCAAATGGCCACTAAATGGTGCGAACTGCAAGAATTACGCACAAGTGTTTTGGCCGTGCGAAGGTTTCAGTGCCTTTTCCGAGAAACCAGGCCAACAGAGTTCGATGAACCACAAAGTTGGGCGCGTCGAACTGGGAATTTATATGCTGGAAACTGCTAAATGGCTTGTAGAATTGAATTTCATCACAGAGCAAACTGGCCGCTCTAAAGACCAATTAGTAAATACATAAATATATAGGAGTTATGCATTTCCCCAATTTATTTGCCAATCTTTTAATACCCCCATAATTCCGCAAAGCACTGAAAATTGAAATAAAGAAAAGCGTTTTCATTATCGCATATACACAGCTATATATATAAACGCGCCCCATCTCAAACAATTTGTTTTGACATATTTTTGCTCGACTAGGCAGAATTGTTCAAAACACTCGGGGGGAGAGGGGGCAGCTGGCAGGGGCAGACAGAGGTACAGATACAGATAGAAAGCTAAATCATTTGTTGAGAACGATTTTACAGATTGCGGTTGGGGCTTTTCTTGCTCGCCCTCGGCTGACACGCTGATAAAGCAAATTTTTCGGGCCCCTCCGCCCGAGTATCAATAAACCCATAAATTTAAAAGAGCCACCACACAAAATAAATGTAAATATATATATAAATTTGTTGTTGTCAGCCCATTTTCATATTTATTTCCCAGCTCAGCTCAGACTTTTTGTGGGCGTCAACTATGCGGCCACATATATCCATCCATCTATCTCTATTCGTCGTATCTGTTTCTTCTAACTTTAAATTTTTGCATATTTGTCGTAAATTGCCTCTGCCTCTGCCCGATCTCGGTTTTATGGATCATGTTCTGTCTGTCGTCATGCTAGTTTTTGTTTTTGTTGAGCTATTAAATGGTTTCACATTATATTAATGGATTTTTACTGTTTTGCACGCCAGAGCTAGTATATATATTTTTCTGAATTGTTTACATTTCGACAGTCGGCACAGATGTTTCCATTGGGGAACTTGGGATGTCTGGCCATGAAAAGATATACGAAAACATGTGAGTTTAGTTAACGAACGATTAGTAGCTTGGAATATGAGTTCATTAATCAGTTGTGAATGATAATTTGGGGTTACTAAATATGGGAAATGAATGCTTGCCTGTCTTGAAGTTTTTTAAATATCTCTCCCTATAGAATATGTGTCTATCTGAGCCACTAACTTCCCCTGAAGAACTGTCAATCAGTTCCGACGAATGCTTTCTTTACGGCGGCTTATCCTATCTATAAATTATTTCCACATTATGTCCTCCAACCCCGCTGGTGACCAAGAGACGAGAACAGTAAGTAAAGTCAGCTTGGCTGTCTTATTCCCTTTCAGTTCCTTCTTTGTTCCGATGGGGAAACCACAAATATTGACCAACATTCAGGGCCCATAAATAAGTAAACAGTCCATTAGCTCCCCCGCCGGCAACTACGAATTTCCATGGCAGCAGCGGCAACAGCAGCTTGCACAACACCTCCAATGCAGCGAATTGGCTTTGTGTGGAAAATCAGAAAATCAGAAATCGAAGCCAAGTCACACCCTATCGAGGCATAGATCCAGAGTCCCCCAAGTGCCTATATCTTATCGCCGGCGCCTTATCGCCGAAAGGTAAACAAGCGATAAGGGCGACTCAACTCATTTGCCAAATGACGCATGGTGACTATTACTGGGACACGGGAACCGAAACTGGAAAATGGAAAATGGAATTCGGTTCTTGTGGTTCATCAACCGGGGCCAAAGCAAATAAAAACATAGAGAGCTTTACGGAAATAGGTCAGAATAATGATTAAAGCCATACAAATCGAACAGGCTTTACTTTATGGCAAAATGCATGCCTACGTTCACCAGAATGAACTCCAGAAAAAACAAATAAAATGTCTTTCAAGAGTTCTAAGTAAAATAAAAGCATTTATATATTTTTAAGAATATTTTTAGACAGTGTATCTCTCTCTTTATTTTTATTTTATGTATTTATGTATTTTTTTATTATTTTTTATGTATTTATGTATTTATTAAGAATATTTTTAGGCAGTGTCTCTCTCTCTCTACCCCCAGAAGGTGTCAATGGCACGTTCAAGCAGCTGTTGCCAGCATTTTCCGCACACCTTTCCCCATCTTACCCACCTGATCTTGCAACGATTTGGGGACTGGGTTAATGTAATACCCGGGCATATGACTCCCAAGGGCTGGCAGCCCATTTTTAATTGCGGCTACGTGAGCGAAATTGTTAAGCTGCAAATCGGAAAAGAACATCCGTTCCCAGCAGAGTCAATTATGCTAATTAAATTTATGATTGAGCCGATAGTTATGGGCAGGCACATAATGGCCATATAATGGGCCAGGTTCTCCCGCAGTTCGATTCAGTTCATTTGCAGTTTGTTGTTGATTTAATTGCGAAATATAGAGATATTTATTTTTAATGGACCTGCCTTGGCCACGGTATCTGGTTATTAAAATAGAAATTGCTTTGACTTTGGCTCAGATCGCTCAGAAAAAAAGCCAAAACAACATAATTGACGTTGTAAAAATGTTTTGATTCCAAGCCTAATGGTGGTCATTGCGGGGAAGCTATTTTCGGACGTGTAATTTGGGGTGATTTTTCTCCGGGGTTATTAGAGTTTCAAGTATATAATAAATGTCAAGGCAGCAAATGTTGTCTGCAAAGTTGATGGGGTTGGCCAGATAAAAGATTGTGTTGGTGGTGGGATTAAAAGTTGGCAAGGATAAATAGGGGTTACATAAATGGCAAAGGCTTGGTTCTACTGGTTGTTAAGGTCACTGATTTAAAAGTAAATAAATAAATAATGTTTATTCTTAAAGGTAATCTAAGCAGGCACGTTTTATAAGCCATGAATTTTGTGATATGTATATGATTTCAAAATTAAGTGGATTAATTATAAAGTTAACTGATGCTCTGGCTTTTGTGAAACATATTAATTGCTCAGTATATTCTGAAAATATCATTTTCTCATCATAGCTGCTCTATATATTTCTCCTTATTTTTTCACAGTTCAATTAGTTTTCCTAGCCCCCCAATTTACCCTCACCGCTGAAATTACACCATCGCACATAGCCCTGGAAAATATTACCTAATATTAGGCAACATAATTTGCCCAATTCTTGCACAACTTTGCCTAATCGCATTAAATGGAAGATTCTATGCAATATGTTTTTGTTTACGTCTATCGGGAGAAGACATCACCGCGGCGTCAATAATTACAGCATCAAAAGAATCGGTATCAGGGATATATATATATATAGCCCAGAGAGAGCGGTGAGTGGACCCGCATCTCGCGAGTTTCCCGATTTTTGAGGCAGGCACGCCACATGCTTCTTAACCTTGATTAAGTTGACGTTCTAATGATGCTGCTAATGGCGGCAATGAAGCTCCTAATGACGATGCCACTGATGATGATGCGGCTACTGAGGAGGGCGGTGGGAAAGGGGAAGCCGAAGATGCTGCCGCAACATCATTAACAACATTATCAACAACAGCAGCGGAGGAGAAAAGTTCTCGGGCATTTCTTGTTTTTAATTGCCGCCTGGCACTTAGCTAATGTAATTTATATTACATTTTGCTGCTGCTCTAAAAGCTTTAAGTAGCTAAAAAACAAAAGAAGAGGACACCAAAAAGTAGCGCCGAAGTGCAGCATCAGCGGGGGAAGACGGCTGTAAAAAGCAGACGTAAAGTTGTGTTTATATTTACCTAACATTGTACTTGAAAGATATTTTCGTTTCTTTTCTACCTCCTACCTCCTACTCCCTTGTTTGTTTATCTAATGGATGAAATATATTTAAGCCGTAAAAATCGTAGCTGCGAGAGGGCTAAAAGCTGCCGCACTTCTTTTTTCTAGCTCGCCTCTCTCCTGCTTTATTTACCAAAGTCATAAATACCGGCGGAGCTGTGCAGCGAGAGAGAAGAAAAGGCTCGGACACAGATAAAGTCTCGGGCCTAAAAGTTGCTATATTTTCAATTTATGTACGGAGAGTCGGCCAGCAGCTCACCTGCCTGTTATCTTAAATGTTTTTTCCTGTTGGTAATTAAAAAGTTTCTGCCTCAGACCCAGTTAGAGCCCTCTGCCGTCGTGTCTGTTTCGGCTAATGCAGGCTGGCCTTGGCATCTTCGTTGGCAGGAGCTTCGGGGCGGGGAACCTGATAACCCAGCAGCCGGGGGCTTTAAGCGGTAGCTGTGGCATTGAGCGGGGTGTGCTTTAAGATTTCGCACCGAGGTGCTTCTCAGAAGAGATAACGAAGGCCACCTTAGAATAGATTGTGGGCCATAAAGATAAGCCTCACTCATAGTGATGTCTCAGTCTATTCTCCTAGAAGCTTAGTTCTGATTCCAAGCCATCTGCAGAAATACTAACTGATATTTAAAACAAACCACATTCATCTTATATTTATCGGGAAACGTGGCCCTGGAACACTGTTAATATCTTTCTTTAAAGCAGGGTTGGGCACCTACTGTTAAGCTGGCGCAACTCTCTACTGTTACTGTTACTGTTACTGTTACTGTTAAGTGACATTGTTTTAAATAATCTTCATTTAAACTTGACTCTTAGTACTTTAAATTTAAATACTTTTAACCATTTTTCCGCCGGATTCTCCTACTATAGTAAAATCTTCAAGAAACCCGCCCTGATCTACTTTAGACTCCTATTCCTTTCCGAGTTCCCCGAAGTGCGCTGCATCTCCGACTTTATGCCTGCTCACGTCTAACCCATTCCCACCTGGCCGGCGACGACATTCCCCAAAAGTGTCAACGAGGAAGGCCTACAACGGAGCCAGAGCCCCACCTCGTTCATTCACAAGATTCACATCTCCATAAGCAGGCAGGGGCAGGCTAACACGAGTCCAGGCAGCACCTAACAAGTTCTCGGAATTGCACAAAACCTCAAAGTTCTTTAAGTTTCGCTCTAACGAAACCTGTTCCCCAGACGGAGCGGAGGCACCCGAAGAGAGGGGCTCTGGCTCTGGGACTGGGACGGGACTGCGGCCGAGACATAATTAATGATTTCAAAATTTCACAACGAAAACTCATAAAACTTATCGATCGAACTTGAAACAACAGAGGAGAGAGGGGAATGTCAGGCTGCTGTCAAGGCAAATTTCAGGCATTAAACGTGGTTTCCTCTGGAAAATTGCTACATTTAATGTCAGGTTGGGTTTTAAGGGGACAATTACGCAAGTTTCATTAAAAAGTAGGGTCAGGAAATAAAAGGAATATCATGAAGCTTAATAAGTTAACAAGGGTTAATATAGGAACCTTTGTTTCATGCATAAAATCGATAGGAAAAATCGAATTACAAATGTTTTCTACTATTTTATGTTATTTCTGTAATCAATCATGTTCAAACATGTTAACTCTATTTATAATTAAATGCCTATTATTAATTATTATTAATTAATTATTTAACTATTAATTAGTTAAGCAATTTAAACTCATTCTGTGCTTGGTAAAAACACTTATTTTAAATGATTAATCCTTTTAACCAATTTCTAAATATTATATTACAAATGCAAATTTTTGTTTTTAAAGGTTAAGATTTGTTGGAAATATTGATATATTATATTTACAAGTTAATCAACAAAATCAACGCATGTATGTATGTATTTAAATTAGTTTCTAGCAGTACTAGCTTAATTACCCACTGAACACTTAAACATTAGACGCTAACTACGAAGACTTACCGTTACTTAGTTGCCAATTTGGAGACCTTGAGGAGCACGCACTGTTTGTTGTCAAACAAAAATGTGGAGTTAAAAACACAATTTGTGGTCCGGAAAGCACGGCTATCTGCGGAATTACTACTTGGCGGCGAAGAGTCTCTTTTCATTGATGGAGCGGCGCGAGTGTATTTCGATTAATTCTGCACACACGTACGCCGATTGCCGATTGACGACTGGCGACTGGCGATTGACGGCCCGCGATTGACCCGCGCGCCCCGCCCCCTGAGACAAGTTCCCGCACGAACGGCGGCGGTGGAAGGAGGAGCGAAGGAGAGAATTTGCACGCGCGAGTGTGTGTCGGCTGGCCTGCTCTTCAGAATAACGGTCTGCGTCTGGCGCTCTACAACAATGTCCCAGCTCCTTCACGGTTTTTCGTACTGATTTCGGAGGTTTTCCCAATTGTGTGTGGTTTTCTTTTCGTGTCGTTCCGCTGGAGGTGTGTGTTCTGGCGCTCGGCAACAATCTTCCGCCGCGTGCACGCTCGCTGGAAAATTTTCGAATAACTGATTCGGTTACTCATTTCTTGGCTCGCCGTCCGCCAGAGGGAGGTTTTCTGGCTATTCGCCAGTGTGGCGCTCTCTCTGGCCCAGTGGCTGTGCTCACAGAGAGCGTGTGTGACTGAGGTTTGCGCTCTCTCGCCAAAGAGCCGAAGCTTGTACAAATACAACCGCCAGCTGAGTGCGAGCGGGAGAGGCGAGAGCCGAGGCACGAGGGCTCCTCGGCAGACGAACGCCGCTTCGGCTTGTGTGCAAAAATCATATGGTTGTGAGAATGAGAGAGAGAGCGGGTGGTATTTATCTGGCAGCCGGCAAAACAACGCTCTCGAGTTAGACTCAAATTGGATTCTCATTGAGTCAGATAAGAGGGTTTGGAACCTGACTAACATCTTGCTAATGAGAGCGAGGGGCTTGAATGCTTTTTGTTCTCCTTTTTTTTTAAATATTTTTTGTGGGCCAAAGCCATTTGACAATTTGTGTGCAAAGTTGCCGCATGAGGCACTCACAGGTGTGCTAATGGCTGGGGCAAGGAAAAAGGGGAATTAGCCGTGGGTGAACCTGTAGCAAAGGAAATAAAGGCTGGAAAGGAAATCTATTAAATTCTTATATCAAAAATACACAAAATATATTATATTCATTTTGTTTCTTTAACTATAAAGATTCTAAAAGTCTCCATAGAATTCCAAGCAAGAAAAACCCACGAATTTCCATTAATCTCCCAATACACTTCCGCCGCCCACGTCTAATTAGCCTTGGCCCGAGCCCAATTAGAGCCGGCCGCAGTGCCTCCCATAGGTTCATTGCTCGACGCTTCTTATCAGATTCGAGGCTCAGCCAAGGTAAATAAATAGAAAAGAACCGACATGTAAATCTGATTTGATTTTTTGGGAGCGGTCACTGCAGCAGCGACAATACGAACAACAACAGCAACAACAGCAAATGCAGATGCAGCGGGCAAAGATAAACAGAGAGGAACACCCGAAGAGTGCAGAGAGACCGGCCTGCACTCTCTCCTCTCTCTCTGAGAGTGTCCCCCTCTGGAGAGTGTTCTTTCTATCTCTGCCCCATATTTATCTATTACTCTCTCTCTCTCTCCCGATCAGCTAGTTCGACCGACTGCGGCTAGATGGCGCCAGGCAGCCGCAAAGTGGGAAGAATTGCATTTCAGATGCTTTTTGTTTACCAACTAAAGGTTGGTAAGGGGGGCAGTGGGGGTTCCCAATGCGGTAGCATTCTTGGAAATGTTTGCAAGAACCGCCGCCGGTTTGCTGCTGCCACAAATGCCGCGTAATCGCTTTTTGCGACGTCGCCGGAAGTTGCAACACGTCGTCCACGCACACAAACACAGCTCTGCAGTTCAAACACGCGGTGCATATGCCGTTAATACCCGCCGCCACACCCCTGCAATTGCAAATTTCCCCCGCCGCCTTGGAGAGTTTTCAAAAAAAGCATAAAATCGAAGGGGTGGCTTTTGGGGGGTTTGGAGTTGTGCCATTGTGCGAACCCCCACCCCCGCAACCACCTCGCAGTCTTCCCCAGGTCTTGCAATCTTTTTGCGAACATGTGTGAACAACTGCAGTCGGCGAAACCACCCCCTGGGCTACACTCAGCAAAAAAGGAGTTGAATTTGTAAGAAGATATTTATAGGAGAAAGAGTTTCGGCCCGGGTATGAAACACACGGGGTACTTTGACCCCCTTCCTGGCCCTGCTTAAGGAAAAAAATATATTATTATTATTTTCAACGTTGTTTCTCAATTGATTATCTTCAATTATATTTATTATATTTATAGATTTCTATACTTAAGTTTCTAAAAATGTGTTTTCGCTAGTTTCCCATTGATCATAAAGTGGCTATACTCTCTTAACTTATTTAATCTTAACCTATTTAATCATTAACATATTATTAGAGCTTTGGAAACTAAAAAAATAAATGTTGAAATGTCAGCCTGTATAAACTTTACCAAAATGCTTAATCTATAATTGCCAATACTGTAAATGATGGTCTTTATCTGATATATTTTACATATTTTTATAATTTTGCGCGTCCATCTCTTTCTTCTTCTCATTATCAAGTGAAGTTGGCCGCACTTCCTAAGATGTTTATCGTTTTATCGATACTTAATACTAAGTGCAATTATATTTATATGACGTACACACTAGATTATATTAATTAACAATATGTTCACACATAATACTAATAATACAATACTTAATATATACATATCTGCTAACATTATATTATTTCAATAAAATATTCCCCGAGAAATGCACTTTAAAGTGTACTGTCAAGCTCTTGAAATATGTTTCAGTGTGGCCGCTGTCCCTTTCGCACCCTCGGGCGGCGATTAATCATGGAAATTCACACAGAAAATATCCATTAGATACGAATTAAGACATAATTGAGAGTGCAGGCCTCGTACGCTCTCAAGGACCTGCATCGATGCCGCAGGGAGTGGTGGTTGCACGGGGTGGTTTCGGCTGCCTCAAGTGTCTGCGACATATTTATTATCCAGGTTCGGGCAGAAAAAAAGGATAATGATAATGCCAGGACCTCGGAATGAGGCCTCCATTGTTGGAAAAGGAGTCGATGCACAGAGCTGGCTTTAATTACAGTTTGAGTGGCACTGGAGCAGGTCCTTGAAGGGGCTTTAGTGTGTGGGCATTATGTTGACTTGCAAATGTCATGTTTTGGGGGATGCAATTCGCTGAATAGAAAAAAAATTGTCTGGCTTTATTAAGGCCTTAAAGTAAGGCCTCAAAATCTGTATTAAAAGGTATATAAAAGGTATGTAATGACAGGTAATCCGGCCACCTGTTGGAATGCACTTTCCGGCCCCAATGCCACTCGGCGCCAGCCACAAGAATTTAATAAATGCCAAAAAACGAAGGGGTAAGCCCACAAATAAAACGAAAAGCTGGGAAAAACAAGCCATTCTGGGCCAGAAAATGGCCAAAACAAGTGAGGCCAGCGGACAAGTGTTATATGACAGGTCTGGGACGTCCAGCAGTGATTCTGGCCTTTTTTCTGCCGGCTCCAACTCAGTTTTCAGTTACAAAAAGCCTCGTTGTAATGCGGAATGTAAGTTTTGTATGTTAATTTGATTTCGGTGTCAAATGGTACCTTTTTCTGGGTCTCTTGGCCGCTTTGTTATGCCCATTTGTTATGGCCAGCACTGGGGCTGCACTTTTGTGGCAGCAGCTGCTGCAACATGCGGTAATTGCTGCCCCCCCCTGTCCGGGGTGTCAATCCGCCTGGGGTCTCGCTTTTGATTGTGCGCACTTATGTCTTTATTGACATAGCCGCCATAACGTAAATAATTTATTGCAGCCAAAGATTGAGCAATTTGTAAATGGCCGAAAAGAAATCTCACAAAACAGCCTCAAAGATACAAGTATCCGCTGGATATTTCCAACCATTACTGATTTGCATTTATCAAGTGCTTTTGGCCTAAACGCAGCCAAAAGAAACAGCATATAGAACTGGCTAAAACCAAGAGCTTTTCAAGGACTCTCCGGCTAATTGAAGCACTTAATTGAGTTAGGACCCGCTCACATTCGGCGTCCATTCACTGCGCAAATAAATCGTTTTAATTGATGTAAATATTTGCATTTCAAATATGCAAGCTCGCTCTTTGAACCGAAGAAGGCTTCGGCTGATGAATAAAATATGTATTTAATTTTTAGCCACTTGAATGTGTCGGTATTGGGGAAATTATTCGATATTGCAGTTTTTCATCCTGTTCACCGCACTTGGAATAACATATGAAAAGGTCGGGCTTTTGTTAGTTTAGACTCAATACACTCAATAAAAAATGAAACATATTTCTCTATTCATTTGTTCTTTGTTAATATTTGCTGTTCCTGCTTGAAGTTATATATATGAACTTATGTATAATATAATATAAATATTAAAATATATAAATGCAAAACAAACTAACTATCGATGTTATTATAAAATATATACATGAAACAAGTAAATAAATTATACAAATTATTAAATATGCTCTAACCTAGTAAGTAAATTATACAAACTATTAAATATGCTTTAACGGAGTAAGTAAATTATATAAATTATTAAATATGCCCTAACCAAGTAAGTGAATTATACAAATTATTAAATATGCTTTAACCAAATAAGTAAATTATACAAATTATTAACCAAGTAAATAAATTATACAAATTATTAAATATGCCTTAACCCAGTAAATAAATTATACAAATTATTAAATATGCTCTAACCAAACAAGTCAATTATACAAATTATTAAATATGCCTTAACCAAATATATAAATTATACAAATTATTAAATATGCCTTAACCAAGTAAGTGAATTATACAAATTATTAAATATGCTTTAACCGAGTATCGATATTATTATTAAATATGCTCTAACCAAGTAAATAAATTATACAAAATATTAAATATGCTTTAACGGAGTAAGTAAACTATACAAATTATTAAATATGCGTTAACCAAGTAAGTAAATTATACAAATTATTAAATATGCCTTAACCAAGTAAGTAAATTATACAAATTATTAAATATGCCTGAAACAAGTAAGTAAATTATACAAATTATTAAATATGCCCTAACCAAGTAAGTAAATTATACAAATTATTAAACATGCTTTAACCAAGTAAACAAATTATACAAATTATTAAATATGCCTTAACCAAACAAGTAAATTATACAAATTATTAAATATGCTTTAACCGAGTAAGTAAATTAAACAAATTACCCCTGAAATAGCAAAATGTAGTGACCTTGAAGGGAGGCCCACCTCACCGATCTCCAGGATACTGTGCCCCATATCCTTCACCTCTTTCACCTAGTTTTGTGCCCGGCATAATCAATTATTTTCCAGGGACAGGCCAAAAACAAAGTCATTTATTATGCTGGCCAGAAAAAATTTGTCACTACTCTGCACTGGTTTTCATTCCTGTTGTTGCCGCTGCTTATCAGGCCAGAACCGAGTTTGGGGCCATAATTAATTTGGCCAGGCAACAACAGGGGCCAGAAGACACACTCGCACACTCGCACACTGGCACACTCGCAAACTGCCCCAAACAATGGCAAACAAATTGATTAATGACAGCGTATTAAACAATAATCGAGATAGGCCTCCGGTCAGATCAGAAAAAAGAGAGGAGTTGCCACCGAATCTCCCGAAATCCTGTGCGCCCACGCAGAAATCCAACTTTTTTCCCTTTGCACGCACAAAAAGGAGGCTTTTTGCTGTTGGCCGTGGCTAAAAACAATTCATTTAAATAATATCTGAACCACTTTGCCGGGAAACTGGAGGAAACAAATCATTTTTCATATCCTTCGTGTTCATCGCACAACGTCCCAAAGCTGGCAAATTAATAATGTGTAATTAATATTTTTTTTTTGTGTGGTTAAGTCGGGTAAGGGGTCTGGGATTATATGTACATGTATCTGAGAAATATGCTTTCAGATATTGAGATATTTTGGCTGATAAATAGGATCAAAGCAGGCACTGAATAAAAGTGGAGTAAAAAAAGGTTTCAAGGCTAAAGTCCTCTCATTACAAATTAAGATGGATTACTTAGTTAAAAAGGACTTTAAATATTTAAATTTATTATAAATAGACTGAGTGAGGATGCCATTTACCTAAGTTCCTTTCCAAGTTCTTTTATCTTTAAACTCAATATATAAATATAGAATCACAATCCAGAAATCAATCAAAGGCCTGTTCTCAGTCCGATTTAAGCCTAACTTCTGTTTGTCTGTCACCTGACAAAATATTTAATTAGGCCTTGACAAAGGTGTGGTCCGAAAGGGAAGTGATATCTGCGAATGGGGGTCATTTTCGGTGAGGTGGGGGAAAAACTATTTCGCCTTTAACGTAAGACTGCCCAACACAACGTAAGGCAACGCTTAACGTAATAGCCTTTCATGTTTGCTTAGGAACCCACATCAATTCTAATCGCCGGCGGCCAGTGCGAGTGCCGCCACGCCCCCGTCACACTATCTCACTCCCGCCCCCGCCTCTCATAAATATTGCATCATCCCCCAACACCCGCACGCCCCGCACACACTCCTGCCCCGAACTCCCCCACAGCAAGGCGGACGATTTATGGCATGCTTTCACATACTTTCACCTGGGGAATATTCTCCTGTGGTTGCCGGATGGATCCTGCTCCCTGCTTCTGGCCAGGCACTGAGGGAAAATCTTGGGGATTTCTAGGATCATATGTTACTAATTGTAAATGTAAGAACTAAGCTTTAAACAATTTTTTAATACCGGAATAAAATAAGGCAAGGTATTATGGTTCTTCAAAAATGAATCTTTAAGTTGAGACGTACCTTCAAAAAAATATTTATTCCTTTTAGTTCCTTTGTTAGGCCAACTTTCTATCTTTTTTGTCTGTTTCCCTTTTAAATGAAGAGCAACATTAAATTCCTTTTAAAATTAAAATATTCCTGTTAAATTATTAAAGGAACTTCAAATATTACTAGTATTTTTCTGCAAGTGTATAAATGTGTGCTAGCGGAAATATAGTGCACAGTCCGCCCCATTCATGTAGTTTATGGGAGCATATTAATTTTGGCATTGAAATGGAGTCCAAATGCATTCACAATTGTTTTAATGTCGAGTGGCTTTCGTTGCCATTATGTTGAGGGCTTGACCAAAACCGGCAATTCAGTGGCATTTTTCAATCACTAAGAGTAAAGCACTAATGTTTGCAAATAGCAAAGTAAATTAAACGGAAGAGCAAATATTTTAAGAGCCTTTGGTATCAGAGAATTACATTACGAATTATTCTTAACAAACAAATAATGTTTGCAAATAGCAAAGTAATTTAAACGGAAGAGCAAATATTTTAAGAGAATTCGGTATGAGAAAACCTTAAAATGGGCTCTTTAAATAACTAAAAGAAAATGTGTAATTATTGTAATAAATATATAATCAAGGTAGAGCAAGTAATTGTAGGTGAAATAGTTTTTTGAATATATATATAGCAAATTTCCTACATTACGAATTAATCTTAACAAACAAATAATGTTTGCAAATAGCAAAGTAAATTAAACGGAAGAGCAAATATTTTAGGAGAATTTGGTATGAGAAAACCTTAACCTTGGGCTCTTTAAATAACTAAAAGAAAATGTGTAATTATTGTAATAAATATATAATCAAGGTTGAACAAGTAATTGTACCCACAAGAGTTATTTTTCTGAGTTTAAAAGAGGTTTTTTAAATATAAATTTTTTTACACTTCCTAAGACTTAAAAAAGAAAAGAATTTCAAATGTAACTTCAGCCTTTATTTAAATTCAAGCAACGAACTTTGGCTTACGATTAATTTCTAATTAAAGCTGAATTTACAACTTTCTCAAATTGGCCTAAAATGAAGGCCTTAAATTTTAGACAACATTTTCCTGGCTTTGTCTTAAAAGGATAGCAAGTAGTGGCACCTGCTCCCCCAAAAGTTGCCGATTTGCAACTTGTACGCAACTTTTATGCGTTCCTGCGCTGGCTCCCAGTGCATTCCATATGGATTAGCCAGAACAACGCGACAATCTTTATGCCTTTGTCATTAGCCAGCTTCTTTTTCTGCCAACAAGGTGCAAACTTTCCCATGTGAAACTACTAAAAAAGAAAAAACTCTGCCACTATGCAAACTTTAATTTCTAAATCATAACTTTTTCTGCCCAACTTTGGCAGGGAGTTGGGAGTGGTTTGTGAGCCGAGTTACTACGCCGGGGAAGCTGTTAACAGAGGGGGTACTCTTCCCGAGATGCGAGAAAGCGAAAGCCCTTCAAATCATATTTTCTAGATTATTCACACAGTTATGGAGTTAGTGTTTTTTAAATTAAATAATCAGGGTAGCCGCAGGCTTTTAATTGAATGAAAGTAAGATTATCTTACTACTCAGAACAAAATATATAATTTAAACAAATATTTTGAATTTATAATATTTCATTTTGATTTAGAAAATTGAAAGTGCACTCTCACTAACTTTAAATTATGCAAAGAACTCCACTTCAAGGGTGAGTAAGACTTCGGCTTATCGGAGTCCAGCTTTTTTGCTCCGAGAAAGTGTTCTGTTTTTATTTTATTTAGGTCAAAGTTTTTAGTAGTTTGATATGCTCTCCCTGGCTGGCTTGGTCTCTTTAAAAGGCAGCGAGGCCTTTATGGATGGCTCCACTCCGACCTGGGCTGACCCAGAGAGGCAACGTGTCCGTCGCACGTGTCCCTCCTCGGGAACTGGCCAGATAATGGAGAAGATTTGTTTATAAGAAATTTAAATGTTGGCCAGCAGCAGCCACTGGTGTGTATGTGGCCTGAACTAATATTTAATTCAATTTTGGCCAGCTCTATTTACCCACCTACCTGGCAAATCCATTTAAAATAAATGGGCTGAAATCGAAGCCAACTGGAAAATATACTTCGATGAAGTTGGCCAAGATATATGAAGAATTATGGGGAAAATATGTTTTAATAATTATAGAAAGCTTTTTAGATTTTTAAAATATATCAGAATTATTTTATATTCAGTTAAAATAGAACTTAGGGTTCCTGAGTGTGTCTTATTTCTTCATTTGAATTATAAAAAATATAAGAAAATATCTGTATTTTATTCCCTATTTTATATTGAATATATAGTACATATTTCGCCCTGTGCAGTCTCAGTTTCAGGTCCAGCTCGGATCGAAGTTCACTGGGTTGGCTCTAACAGCTTCTAATTGCAATGGAACCGCACGAAATGTCAACGCTTTTGGCATATTTCTGTTGGCCTGGTTGCTGGCCGCAGGTGCCTTTCCCACCTGCCCACCTGCCCACTCCAGCCCACCTTCCTTAGCCCCCTCCCCACACTCCACCGTCCATGTGGCTAACCTAGAAAAGGAGGCAAAAAACCTCAGCCGACTGGAGTCTTTTTGGCCACGTACTCCATTCAGGTTTCTTTTGGCTTTTTCGGTTTTTGTTTGTGAAAGGCACAGAGAAAAAGACCAAAAGACCGAAGACCGAAAGACCGAGTGGATGTCGCCGGGAGATTAGTTACACTTGTGCTCCATTTAAATGGCAAAGCGACTAAATTATGCCAAGTTCTTTTTTATGCTTTTTCGGCTTTTTGTCTTTGGAAAGTGAAAGAGCCGGGGAGCACACAAAAATAATTGCAATCAAAGCCGCCCTTTCCCTGGGTGAATGTTGAATGTCGCTCGGATCTAGGCTTGGGGAAAGTTGCACTGCATCGTGGATTCATTCCACTTTTCTGGGTGGGTCAGTCTCCCGATGGGATGGCGAATTTTTAATGCGGCTCAATGGATATTGCAAATTTCCAAGTTGGCTTTAAAGGCGCCTCGAAAAGTCCCAACTGACAGAAAGTGGAAAGGCTCCAAGAGACATGGGAGAATGTCTAATCGACTTTTCTCTCTTGCAAGTCAATTGGTTTTGGAATTTATAATTAATAAGGGATTGTTAAAAATTCCCGAAATTAATATTTAAAAGGTAGAAAGTCTCAAGAAAATTGTTCATATTTTCTTTTACATTTTTATCTACAACTTTATAGGAAATAAACCTTTTAGTTATACCACTCTGAGAATGTATATTTTTAATAAGAAGCTGACTAAACTGAAGATTGTTTTATCCCTTAAGGAATTCACATTTCCAGGCAAAGCATATCCTTTCTATTCATTAAACCTCTAACAGATAACCGGTAAGGATGTCTTTATTATGGGTATTCTGCACAACTAGCTCTGGCTTTTGGCCATAATTTAATTCTGGATGGAGCTAACAAGCCTTGCACTGCTCCTGGGCCTTGTGTATTACTTCAGGTAAACTATCCTTGGCCCATGCTTCATTAACATATCTGCATATTCGGCCATTGTCTTGGCTAAAATCTAGAGCCGAGAGTATCGACGGATATTGGCCATCTCAGGGCCCAAGCTCAGCTGGGCTCACATCAAAGCAATAGCTGCTAATAGCAACCGTTTCATAAACTTTTGATGTGAGCAGAAGGTCTTCTGCCCGGGCTTTTACTTTTTTTGTAGCTGAAACTCATTAAAATACCAAAAAGTAACGCAACGAAATCAAAAAGATAAACCCGCACGCCAGAGGTAGAGACGGTTCCAGGAAGTCGGGTGGAGGCGACGGCGGCGGCAGCTCCCACAGAGGCACATTTTTGTCCGGAGGAATGCCACTTCTCTGTCCCCTGCCTGTCCCCTGGATGTTGCCCCGGACTCACAGCGGCATTGATTACACCGAGGCAGAGCGGCGGAATGGCAAACAAATTATTACAAGTGCAGTTGGAAAATATGTGGCGGCCACTTATCAACATAATCAACAACAAATACCTGGACACGCCTGAGTGCCGCCGGTTGGCCTTTGTGGGGGAAGCCCATTGACAGCACCCTAGGCGAGGTTCAGGTAAGTCCAGGGTCGACTTACTAAGTACTTCTGGAGGAGGAAATAAATTAGCAAATTTAGAAAATATATTGCACTAAATACTTGTTAAATTAGATATATAATATGATTTTAAGGAGGAAATCTGGAGGAGGAAATCTTTAGGAGAAAATATATTAGCAAGTGTACAAAATATATTCCCCAAATACTTGTTATATTTAATATGATCTTAAGGAGGAAATCTGGAGGAGGAAATAAATTAGCAAATTTAGAAAATATATGTCCTAAATACTTGTTAAATTAGATATTTAATATGATTTTAAAGAGGATATCTGGAGGAGGAAATCTGGAGGAGGAAATAAATTAGCAAATGTACAAAATATATGTCCTAAGGCAAGTGTCCTAGATACTCATTTTATTTGATATTTAATATGATTTAAAATAAAGATAAATGATGGAATTGCCTCAGAAATCCTTTTAACTTTGTGACAAACAAGTTCTTTAAAGCTCTTTAAAACAGAGCCATCCAGGCCTCTTGAAACCTTTAGGCCAGGGTATCACTGCCAAGGCAAAAAGCGAACCCCAAGAGGTCCAGACCCAGGGAAACACTCGAATACCTAGCTCCCAGTGACATAGACGAAGACGTTGCCGCCGAAGCCGGGAGACGCCGCCAGTCCAGTGGCTGGAAGACAGACTGTGGGGTCTCCGGACGCCAGTCTCTGGGCTTCTAAGCCAAACCAGAAGTGAGTTGTTGTTCGGGGGCTGGGATTGGGATTGGTATTGGGATTGGGAAGTTTGCAGTTCGAAAGGGAGGAAGACATGGACTCCGACTCCCATCCTGTGCTCTGTCAAAGGCTCTGCCTTAATGATGGCATTGATGGATGGATCACACGTAAGCGACAGTCATTTAGTAATTTATCTCGGCCCATTTCAAATTAATAGACTCAGGGGCCTCCTCTTTGATTTCGCGATCTTTATCTCACATTAGAAATTTCGCTTTGTTTCCTTTTGTTTTTGTTTTGTCAAATTACATGAATTTATGAGCCAGGAACTTTCGACTTTCGACTGTTGACTGTTGACTGTGAGAGTCCGGCTAATTAAGGCAGCTGCTTCAGCTGCAATTTGCCGAGTGCCGCGCTTCTCGGCTGCAGTTTCAAGCTCGATTAACTCTTTAATTAGCCGGAGTTTAGTTAATTGGTCCACCGACTAGGGAGCCACATGCAGATCGCGGCGATCCCATGGCATGTGTGGCTAGGGTCGCTGACCTTCGAAGGGGGAGGGGTTCAGAGGTCAAGGCCCTCGGAAAACTATAGAGACAGGTGCTGCAAGACAGGAGAGTAGAGGGAGGCAATATGTGCAAGTTTCTTTCTATAAACTATTAGTAACTCTTCAAAAATATTTATTATATATTATTTTTATAGATAATATTTATTATAATATATTTATTTATTATATATATAATATTTATTCATTTAAGGTTCCTAAATACTAATATATATTACATATTATTTAATTTTTAATAAAAAACTCTCTTATAATAACTTGACTACGCTTTCTCCCGTCAAGTTAGCTTCAGTAGCTCCCACCTGCATTGCTGCCTTCCATTTGGGCCACGCAAATTCCTCGCAGCTCTTGCCATATTTAAGCCAAAAGAATGGCCGCAAACACTGAAATCGAAACAGAGCAAAAACGGCTAGCAACTCTTTGTCTAAGCCATGGTAACTGGGCGAAATAGAGCGAGGGGCCTGCGAAAAATTCGCGCTGACACTGACAAGTCGTGTGAAGCACACCTGCAAGAGTCAAGCGCCGCGCGACGGATTTCGAGATTTCGAGAGACCGCAAACCGAAACCAGATCGACCGGGGGCAGGCCAGGGGCGGTGAGTGCAGCGGGGAGCGGGGGAAGGGGGACCTGCGGCTTGGGGCATGGCATTGCATTCGGCGCACCGAAACATGTTGCAAAATGCTGCTCAGCTGTGCGTCGTGGCCTTAAAACGGGTGCAACACATTGGCCCCCTCCTCCTTCGAGTCTAGGAAAAATAGTAAAAAATAATAATAAAAAATACCCCGTTCCCCGGGAGGCTGGCATAGCGCCAAGCTGGCAGACTTCAAGTAGCAAAGGTTTCTTGGCCATCCTGAATAAGCCAGAAATCAAGTGTACTTCGAGGAAACGAATCTGGTTATACCCTGGCTGGAAACTTAGGTGATTTTCTTTTGCATATAATTATAATAGATTGCTTTCTAGATTCTTGGCTTAAATAATTTAAATATTATATAATTATTTTATTATTATAATTAAAGCCATCCAGTCCTGGTTAATGCCTCTGAAATGTGAGAAACAAATGTGGCAGCTTGATTTTGTTGCCGGGGGCCTTTCGCTACTTGAGCACACGCAAGCATAAGTGGAACGAGGGCGGCCGGTGCAGTTCCCCCGCCGCCGCCAGGATCATTGTCCTTAGCCTCACCGCAGGCGGGGAGCTGAGAAAAAAACGGGGAAAAGCGGAAAAGCGGAGCGTGCACAACAACAAGCAGACAGACGAAGGGGAGATGGTAATAGACAGGGACTTGGACTTGATTGCAACAATGTGGCGCACTCAAGATGCGCCAGGTATTCGGCTAAGGCGATAATGTGACAAGGATAACGAGCCCCTCGGCCAGCAGTGTCCTGCACTGTGGCATAAACATTATTTAACACAAATAAAAATAAACTATATGCTAGTTAATAAACATAAAACGTAAGTATAAGTATAACCTTTACTTGAGTAAATCTCAGGTAAGACAAACTAGTAGTTTATTGTCTATATGGCAATAAAATGTATCTTTAAGCTTTATTTATTTACCCAGAGCTATATATATTTTATATATATTTTTCCACGTGTGAAAAATTCGAGACGAGCACGTAGGCCAGGCCAGGGGAGCCGCAGCCTTGTTGTCGCCCAGTTCCCGTCGCATTCCCCTCGTCCAAGGTGCGTAATGCGCTCATTACGTGCCGGCATCAACATCGCATCCACATGCCACACCACGGTCTCGGACACCATTCCCCCCCTCTCCCCACTCCACTGGCGTCTCTATCCTTTATTTCCCGGGTGAACTATTCCACATAGTCCAACGAACCCTCCTCCCAGATCCCAGCTCCCAGCTGCACCGCTCCTTGGCCTTCCGCTCGGTTTTGGGGCTTTGTCCCCGGCTTCAACACGGCAATGTCATGCCAATTGCATGCCTTTCCCACTGCCGCCTCCCCCCTCCCCCCTGCCGGGAACACCAGGCGGGGGGGGGATGACCGATCGGGGGATGTCTGGGAGTCATCCAGTCAGCAGCTAATTAGAGAACCGCCTTTTGTGCCGGGTGATAAGGCAAAACTCGGAATTGAAGGCGAGATTGCGGGCTGGCTTTGATTCATTCCGATGGTCGAATGGTATGGCTGAGTCGTGTCTGCCAAATTGATGGAATTGTCAGCGATTTGGTGGTCAATGGGATGGGAAAGGAGCTCAGGGATTAGGCGCATCCTTCGGCTGGGAAATACCCCAGGGGTTGAGTTTAATTGGATCCAAAATGCGAAATAGAATGCGGGATATTAGGCAGAAATATCAAAGGATGTTTATTGGGATTATAATTGCATAATAATTATGGTATATATGTTATAGATGATTATATATCTTAGAATATATTTAATTTTTGAACCTTCTATGATATTATCTACATATTTCGGATGATTAGAAAGTATTTCATTAGGTTTTGAATCAGGTAATTCTTGCAAATTGCTGTTTATTAACATTCAGTAAATATAACACTACATATCATATATATAGCAATATTAGAAGCATATCCTAGGTACTTAAGCCATTTCCTTAGCTTTTAATCCTCTTTTATTGTACCAAAATCTCTTATAGACCACATAGCTTGACGTGGCCATCGCCACACTCCCCTTCAGTAACCTTGGCAGAAGTTCAACAACCCAAACCGCAGCAGCTACAATTCAGTTGAGTGGAGTTCTGGTCCAAGCAACAAATATAGTGATGAGGAGGATCCTAGTTAAATTTACTAAGGATAAGTACATACTAAGTACCCAAAAGTACTTAATACTGGGTTATTGAGAGAGTTTCTTAATTACTAAAATAGTTTGTTTTTATGAGAGTTTATTAGAATGTATGCTGCATACATATTGAGGGGATAAGTATTATAAAATGTATTAAGCTAGAAAGTATTTAGGGTATATTTTGTTGTAAATAATAGTAACATTAAATTTAAACCTAGAACAAACTCCCACATATTTTAAATATTTTATAAAGATTTAGGAATTATTATAGAAGACATAGTGCCCATCACTGACAACGTCAGCAACAGCAACAACTTGGGCAACGTCAGCGCATCAAAATTAATGATGCAGTGAAAACCGCTAAATACCCTGAAATGCAAAAGGGACACCCTGCCGTCTCTCCACCCCTCTCCCTTCCGATCCATCACCTATGAATTGAGGTGGTGAGGCAGGTGTTTTGACCCTATGTATCTGGATGAGCCAGAGTCCGGACTCCGCACTCTGGATGGACACGTGTGACGATGTCCGGAGCGAGCGATGGAAGCGGAACAAAGGGCTTGCGGTCGGCTGTTGTTGCTGCCGCTGGTCAGGGCGGTTATGGCCGGCGCTGTACCTGTGGTGGCCGTCAATGAAAGTCCATATGTCAAGCGACTTACCAGCAACAAAAACACGGCCAACGAGACAAAATCAATTTCCTACACGACGGCAGCAAGAGGCGCATTTAAAACGGATTTGTAACGCCAACGAATTATTTACGCCAGGTAAAAAGGCGGTGGGTAAAAAACAGGCAACTGCAGGTGGTTCACAAAAAAAGGAAGAGAAGTGTAGATTTTTATCAAGGAAACTTTGATACACTCTATCCAAATGATCGTTGAACATTCTTGGGTTTCTTCAGCAAATACAAGCAACTATCGTACTTGGTTTTAGCCAGGTTCTAGTATTATTTAATTCTTAACTGCTTTAAATGCTTGCTAATAAAGCTAAAGGATTCTATTATTATTTAATTCCTAAATTATTAAATTATTTAATTTACTAAATCATAGATTTTCGTTAGTTCAAGGCGACTCCCCACTGAAATATAACAATCCCCTTTGGTAGTGTATATGGAAAGCCAAGGCCAATAGCTGGCGCAGGAAAAACTCGGGCTCAAGAACGATAGAACGCGTAGGCGACGGCCGAGATGTAGATTACAGGGTTCTGTGGGGGAGAAGAGGAGCCAGAAGAGAGGCCAAAAGAGGGGCCAGAAGAGAGGCCAGAAGAGGGCCAAGCCAGAGGAAGTGGGCTAACTCAATTGGTCTCTTGGCAAACGCATTATGGGTCACTAAGCCGCACGGCCATTGTCAGACTTTGGCTTTGTCACTTCCCCCTGATGCCTCTCACCCTCTCTAGTACTCCCTCTTTCTCCTACGTTTTCTTTACGTTGCCCCTCACCCTCCCGTTTCCCCTAGAAGTGCACTCCGTGATTGACATACAACACGCGTTCCGGCGCCCACTTTCCCGGACTTGCAGCAGGCGCTGAGGTGGAAAGGGGCGTGGCACGCACCGTTGTCGCTTGGTTTAGTTTATAAAACTTGTTATCTCAGAGGGAGAGAATTGCAATTGTTTTTTTCTCCAATTCTCCCCATCGGCGGCACTTGAAATAAAGTCGGTGAAGTAAGTCTGGAGTATATTTTTATATCAGGAAAATACAATAGTTTCCACTTAAATAATAAATATATCAGTTTCTTAAGGATGTCCATCATAAAACCCTATATTTACCTATTTAATTTAAGTTTTTTTTCGGCGTGTAACTGGCTCAGTCTTTGAAGCTGTGTAATTGAAATTACGTGACACTTTGCATGTGCACTGGGCTTAAATCGAGTTTCCAGTTGGCCATCAAAGCCACTGTAGGTGGCGGGGGACAGTGGGGCCTGCCTATTGTGGCACGCGTGGCTTACGGCGGACTCCCCCGCTCTTCGATGTTGTCTGTGGCCCGGAGAATGCATCGGACCCACGTAGGCGACAGCTCGGGTCTTTGACAAGTGCATTCAAGTGCAGCAGCAGCAACAGCCAGCGGGCCGGGGAATTAAGGGCCCGACCGGGAACACGTGTTGGAAAAACCATAAAGAAAATATAAAAGCGAAAACCTAATTAGCAGCAGACATGCTGCCTTGCGTGGGGAAATAATGCCAGCGACAGGGGGGTTTTATGAGGTGCGGAATCAGATTTAAGGTTTACTGGAGACATCCAACGACAGCTGAATTAAATCAGCCGAGAAGAATGTGGGACGAACAGTGATTAAGATGAAGATTCTTCAGGATCGAGGGTGAGTTTTACATTAAGAAACTAAAATAACTGTAAGGAGAAAGAGGGCAATTTAAGATATTTTCTAGTCAAAAATTCCTTTAATTCGTTTAGGAATGAAACAATTGTCGTTAA
The DNA here is from genome assembly GCA_008042775.1 of Drosophila pectinifera. Taxonomy (NCBI): domain Eukaryota; kingdom Metazoa; phylum Arthropoda; class Insecta; order Diptera; family Drosophilidae; genus Drosophila; species Drosophila pectinifera. The sequence goes on from VNKC01002551.1 coordinate 81,069, forward strand.
GATGTGCATCACAACTTATCCCTTACTCACAAATAATTAAAGATGCTTTAAATCAGAGGAAAACACTCAAAACTCTTTTAACAAGTATATAAAAGTAAGAAAAATGTTAAAAAAAAAAGTTTTGTCAGAAGTGGGATTCGAACCCACGCCCTCAGAGAGGACCAGAACGCTCGATCGAACCCTTGTGCGAAGGGCAAGAGAATTAGCTCTTGAGTCTGGCGCCTTAGACCGCTCGGCCATCCTGACGTGTGCCGCTCGGGGGACAAATTCGCAGCTTGTCTCTGCGTTCTATTTATAGAACAGCAATTAGATAAGCAGCGAGTTGAAAGAGAAAATAATGTTAGCATTGCCAACACAAATATTATATTCAAATGCATGGCAACAGACACCCACCCGCACACCAATGGTGATAAAAGCACGGCGGCATCTGGTGTTTGCTCTGATGTCGGTGTTGGTGGTTGTGTTGGTGTCACTGCTGCCGCCGGTTGCTATGTGGTTAAGTGCTGCAGTTGCCATTTCATGCTCGGCTAAATCGCTGCTAAATCGTAACCTGAGCACCGTTTCCGGCAGGGCAATCAAAACCGGAGCCAAGCGTTGTGTTGCCCGGGGGCCTCATCATAAAAATCACCCAAAACCGCAGCCCAGCAACAACAAAATCACCACACACACGCACACTCAATACATTGAAACACTGGGAAAAATATAAAAAAAAAAAACAAAATGGGATGAGTAAACTTTAATTGAATATAATTACAAAGAAATTATTATAATTTAATTTTAAAGGTATCTTTATTCACTTTAAATACAAATTATTTATCATCACAGTTTTTCGGTTTGAAAAAATATAATATTATTCGTAAATATAGAAATTATTTTTGTTTTGTTTGTTTATTTTTTTTCCGAAAGTGTACACACCTTATATATACACACACACACACAACACTTATTGATGCGCCACGAGTCCAAGTCAATTGCAGAGCCCGCAGGCTGCGGCTGAGGACATAGGACTGAGGAGAATGGAGGATTGTTTCTCTCTTTGTCGCCGGGTGCTGAAACCACAGGCCTTAACCCCCCGCCAGCTCCTGTGATGTATTTGTCAGTTAAAAAAATCAAATAAGCTCCACAGGAACACAGGGCAACGACTATAGGAATACCCATTCAATTATATGTGGATTAATTAAAATTATTATATATTAAATATATTATATATTTAATTCAAAAACAATATCTAAATCAGGTTTTTAGTATTAGTTTAATCTTTTTTAAATTTAAAACCATTTAAAGGGCTTAAAATATTTATTGGTTAAGATAAGATAAATTTTTTAATATTACAATATGCATATTTTTGAAAATTACAGCTTTTAGTCATGAACTACATTTAAATAGTTACAATTTAATATTAATTTTCATTGAATCATTTTTTATTATCTGAGTCTCAACCCTCCCCTGCCTTCTCCGGCATAATGGGTATCAGAATATGCATTTCCGAAAGTAACTCCTCATGCACGGACAGACTATCAACTGCAGCCTCCTTGGGGGAAGGAGCAAGCAAGTACGGGTTGGGGAGGGGATGGGGATTGTGGGGACCTGGACAGACGCCGGCATTGAAATCGAAATCGGAATCGACAACCAGACACTTCAAACGCATGCAAAACGCATCGAAACAATGAGATTTACGTGCTTCCAGCTGTTATGGACTGCAATCGGATACATGCGGAGGATGGGTCGAAAAGTATGCGGTCGGGGCTGAGTGCCGTGTTATTACAATGCGAAAGAGATCTGCCCCTCCCCCTGAGCCCCGGGGGTCTGCAAATGGATTTCGGGTAATGACAGCCATAAGCTCTGGGCCTGCTCTGCCGATGTCTGCTTGGCCGGCCAAGTCGAAAAGTTTGTTGTGTTAATTTCCAATGCATAAAATTCATTCACCGGGCCTAGACCGCTTTTGAAGTCTTTTACACTTGAACAAAAAATAAGTTACAGTTTCACGAGGTACAAAAAATCAGAATACCATATGATGTTACCATTGACTATTCAAATTTTTAAAAGTAATATTCTTTAGCTAACTGAACTTATCCAATAAAGCAATGGAATTTTAAAATAAATTTCTGTCATTTCTGGGAGACTTTTCTTGCGTTTTAAATATATAATATTTGCAGAGATTTATTTAAATTTAGCTTTATTGATTTTAAAAAGCTTATGCATATTTTTCTTAATGTTTCTTACACCTTTATACTAGTAAGCTTCGGCTTTCAGTTGGCAGTAGCCCCAGAGAGTCGCAGACACGTGCAGTTGAATGCTCCTGTCTACGGTGTCTGCCGTCTGACAGTCTGACAGTCTATCTGCCCCATTGACTCCTCTCCTCGCTTCGCCTGGCTTGGCCTTCTCGGGGTGGGATGGTAATCGAGCCGACTCTGCTTACCATTGCCCAATTTGGCCTGGCCCCGGGTAATTGTTATTATTTAAACGATCGAATATCATCGAGCCTTTTTGTTTGACTTGGTTCATCCTCTAAACTTAAAAAAAGAGGGAAAAATATACATATAAGACAAACAAGTTTAAATACAGTTTTGTAAGATGATTGCTCTTTGAAATATAAATCTTTTAACAAATTAATAGCTTATTTTGCGTAAGCGATACCGATTTTAAAAAATGTGTAGAGAAAAAAATACGATTAAACTTGGGCTCGTCCGGGATTTGAACCCGGGACCTCCCGCACCCTAAGCGGAAATCATACCCCTAGACCAACGAGCCAGTTGGAAATCTTGCGCCGAAAATGCTTTTATAAGAAATAAGCATAATCTCTTATCAACACGCCACTCACTAAGCTAGGGCAGCGCCGAAGACATATTACATCGCTTTTGTGTTTGTATTTTCTTTTTTGTATAACAAAAATTAATTAATGAAGCTAATAAAAACTAAAAGAAAACGAACCATATATTATATTTGGTACATAAAAAACGTTCAATAAGTAATGATCACTGCTTTTGCAGACAAAAGAACCAATCAACAATAGAGAGTACTATTATAATATTATAGACAACTTTAAAACACCTATCCACTTCGGAGAGAAAACTATTCCTTGAGCCACAAAATAAGAAATATAATAATAAGAAAAAATTAACTTCTTGCTGTCAAAGTCAGAGACGAAATAACCAACAAGAAAAAATTAAAGAAAAAAATATATTAAAAAAAAAACCAAGTTAAGTAACTATTGAGTTCTGCACTGCTCAATAGTCGGAAAACGAATGAATTCCTTGAGAGGTCAAACCATATATGAAATCTAGGCACAATTGCAAATGTTACCAAATTAATAGATCTTAAAAGTTCCAAACATTAAATGAAATCTGGTATTTTGTCTATATTCACATATTTTTAATAGTAGTATATAAAATACCAGCAATAATTTGCCAATGATTTCTCTAATAACGACTGTCTGGATTTTAAATATATATATTACCATAATAAGAACGTATTAAGATTGATTATTTTTTGTAATTACCTTTAACTAATTATTGTCTGCATTTGTTTCAATAGAATTGATCCGACCATTTCCTGGGAGAACTTAATTTATAAGTATTTGTCATACACAAAAGTATAAGTATTTGTCCACAAAAATAAAGAAGAACATATATATAAACATTTAGATAAGCTTCTGGATACTTATCTAAATATAAACATTTCCACGAACATACTACAAACTATTTATAGTATTTTGATTTAAAAACAATAAAAAGTTAATTTCCTTGGGCTCGTCCGGGATTTGAACCCGGGACCTCCCGCACCCTAAGCGGAAATCATACCCCTAGACCAACGAGCCAGTTGTAAACCCGCTGCCGAACTTGGCCTTATCAATGGAATGCTCGAAATTCGACTTCGAAAAACCGATCCAAACGTGAGCTGCATGTGGCTTTGAACATAAAAATGGAAAGTTGCCTTTCTGCTGCTCTCGTGTGGCTCGTCTTCAAACGGGTTTAGTTCATAATGTCAACTTGTTGAGGGCTCGTTAAAACCCCTATTGTCATTCAGCAGAGCCCAGTATTTAGTGGATTTTGGCCGCCTATAAATGTACTCAATTAGCTGTTAATGGCCCTGGCTCTCCTCCTCCCCGATTTATTAGCGGAGAACCCTTCCCCGGTGTGCACTTTAACCAACATATGTCCAGGCAAATTTACGTTGATTGCCTCGTCGTCCATATGGCGGTGGCCCCTGACAAAAATCCGCCAATGGGTCAGTGACTGGACTGTGCAAATCTCTGGGAGAGATTAGATCAGGGGTTGGGTTTTGCCTTCTGTCACTGATTGTAATCGCCCGAACCGCGGGCTCGTTAACCATACTTGCTGCCGCCATAAATGCCATAAAGTGCATTGGTCTTTTATTTTTTAGGGATAGCTATTGGTTCGGGTTTGGTTCTTTATAAATCCGGGGTGACCCGCATCGAGATTAAGGACGTTTCTGCGTCTTTTGGCAGCCCTTTTAAAGTTTCCAATTTGCTTCTGCGGAACCCACCCCGGAGCCGGATGGATTGGTTCTGCGTGCAAATATTTGCCGTAGTGCTTGGCCAACATCAAAAGGCCCCTTCCAGTATCCCTGTATCCTTGTATCCTTACATGGTCAGCGAGGAGGGCACAAAACTTTCGGCGGCAACTGTGGCGATTTACGTGAGTTGATGGCTTCATTAGGGGTTGCCCCGGACCCGGACCCCGGGACCCGCACCATGGCAGTGTTTTATGTCTCAATTCTGGCTGGCATAAAAAAGGAATTCAAGTGGTTGATTTCTGGCCCGGCTTGAACCCCCGCCGGTGCCATTTGTTACGTCACAGCTGTTATGATTTTAGCGCTGCCTTGTTTTAACTGCGCGCCAACTGAAACGATGTAAGTGGTTCCCCTAATTAATACTGCACGGAAGCCCGGGGGCCCTGAACTTTGGCGTCTCATTTGAATTCATTAGGTCGTAGTGCGCGTTTATCGTGCGAATCGTTTTCCTGGGAAATCTGTAAGGAAACTGCGCACTCGGCTTAAGGGTTGATCCTCCTGGTGGCTCTGCAGGTGACAGCTCCTTGGCAATGTTAATGGTTCGGGTCACTGGGGGATTCCCGACTCCATAACGATGGTGTAATTATGTATAAAATACTTAAATGGTCTATGCCAAGCCCAGAACCAAGGGATTTATCTTGGCAGTTAACTAGGGGAAGTCTGTCAGGAGGATAAATGGTTAGAAAATCATTATTTCCTTGGGAATATTAAGTACAGTTTTATTTTAAAAATGGTGAATTCATTACACTTGTTTTAAGACCTCAAAAATACCTATAGGAAATAACCTTATAACCCTGATGTTGTGTAAGAAAATCCTAATTACTTGTATTATTTTATTTTATGCCAACCTAAAAATCATAATTTCCTTGAGAGCCTTAAGTACCATTTTGTTTTAAAATGGAAACCTCATTTCACTTATATTAAGAGTTCAATAATTTTTTATTTGTTATAATACCTATAGGAAATACTCATAGAACCCTGATATTGTGTAGGAAAAACCCTAATTACTTGTATTATTTTATTTCGTGCCAACCTGAAATTCATCATTATCCTTAAAAGCCTTAAGTACCATTTTATTTTAAAATATTAAACTCATTTCACTTATATTAAGAGTTCAAAAATGTGTTATTTGTTATAATACCTATAGGAAATATCCCTAGAACCCATATTTTGTGTTAGAAAATCCTAATTACTTTTATTATTTTATTTCGTGCCAACATGGAAATCATAATTTCCTTGGGAGTATAAAGTAAAGTTTTATTTTGAGATTGGAAATTCATTACACATATTTTAAGAGCTCAAAAATAGAAAATAATAAATAAGAAATAACCCTAGAACCCTTATGTTGTGTACAAAAAATCCTAATTACTTGTATTATTTTATTTCGTGCCAACCTGCACTGCAGACTAATTTTGTTGGCCTCCCAACCACGAAGACCTGGTCTTCTCCTGCGGATGCCAGTTCCCTCTGTCATGCATGACTCAAGCTCAGGCCAGGCAAAAAGCCTGCTTCTAAGGCAAACATGTCTTACACGTTGCACAAGCTCCACAGAATGTGGAGTCAACAAAGGCTCACAATCTACAAAGTACAATCACTTTCAACAACAAAGCCAAGTTAAGACGGGACGGGACAGGACCGGGGCCGTCTGCCCTTTAAATCATGCTCTTGGATCTGCAAGAAAACGTGGCTAGATCTCCGCGTGCCTGGCCGCCTTAGCTATATATATACACATATATATTTGCTCACACAGATCGGTAATTATAGGTTCGAAAAATCTACACCAGCATCTCGGAGTCCGATGATCGACATTGGTGGCGGCGGCTGGCTGGGGAATGGAAATATATGGCTGGAAAGCCGATGAAAGGCCAGTTTACTTAACTCCTCTGCCGGTCGTGCATTAATTTTAACACAATTTTTTCCAGGCATTTTTTTTCGCATTTTTTTGGCACGCCCACTAAAGTGGCATGCCGCCTTGGTTATGTAAACAGTCAGCAGAGGAACCCCGCGAAGGTGGATTGTGGATTGATAAAGGCCGCAGATGATGCCAGGCGTTGATGACGCCGATGATGGAGCCCGTGAAGATGATGATGATGATGACGGTGGAGGAGTCGAGGAGGAGCTGGCACACATCACAATGTATGGTGCTGGGGGGTTAAAGGTTGCCCGCTTGGCTTCGTGGAGGACGTGTGCAGTAAGTGTTAATGTTGCAATCTGCTCCAAGGAGCCGAGGCGCCGAGAGTGGCTCAATGGGTGGCTTTGCCGGGAATATGATGGTTAAAGCTGAAGTGGTGCCTCCACTGCCTCGAGGATTCTGCGAAAGTGAAAGGAGATTATGTCATGTTCGGAAAAATAGCAAGAAAATGCGTTAAAAAAAAGGAGTTGGCTTCAAACATCTACAAGTAAAAATCGTATTTTCCTATTGTTGAAAAATCCCATTCACAGAGGTATTTAACTGTCCCATTTAAGCCAACCATTCATTAAGTCAACGAGTAGTTTATCAGTTGTAAACCAGAGTTTCCGGCAACTTTTCGGCTTTCCCTCTTTGTGTGCGCTTACCAACGCTTAACTCTTTGGCTCATCAAGGACCGCCCCCACACCTCTTCTTCGGTCCGGCAAAGTCCTGCAAATCCTGCACATTAAGCGGCAACACGTTGAGCCACCAAGCCCGGCACAAATGAGCGGCAATCCACACTCACATATCATCAAAATTTATAAAGCTTTACCCCCAGCCGAAGCATGAAATGGCCAGAAAGCTTAACGCTCATAATGCCAATGTCTCCCTCGGCCAGCGGTAAATATATGAATTGGATTTTGAGCTGCCAGGGATTACGGAATGGAGGATGGCCAACAGAGAGCCGAGAATGGTGCCAAATGGCTTTATGTGCGTCAGTAAATTTACACCTCGTAACCGAGATGAGTGGACACAGGACACTCGCCGAGGGGAGAACGACCCCTAGCAGCTGTTGTCCAAGATTAGTGCCTCGCAAAAAATCTGTCGCACAAATTTTCATTTTTATGAGCCGGGTCGGAGCTGGAGTCGGAGCCTCTGAATGGCATTTGGGCCCGGTATTTGCCAGGCTTTGAGTTATGGCCAAGTCCCCAACACCAGCAGTCTCCTGGCGCCGCGGGCTTAGCCAATTATATAATAAACAGCTAGCAAAGGCATTCACAGAAGGCCAACACGTACTTCATCGGGCCAGAAAGGCGCTCAATCGATGGTCTAAAAGTAGCAGGCCAGGCTAGTACTTTGTTCCAGATGCTCATCTCGGAGGGGAAGTGCACGGAGAGAAATATACTAGGAATATATAGGAGTATATTATTATTGTACCTTATTATTGTGTCTTTATAAATTATGTAAATATACATTTCCTTCTTTACACTCTGATTCATATTTTCTTTATTATATTTATCATCTTTAAAATTAGTTTTCTCTCTTGATCCTTGTTATTTTCTCTGTATTTACTTTAAAAGGGCTCCTTCCCTTTAATCTTCTCCCCTTTGCAGCAGATTTCTGGGCAGCCCAGCAACATTAACTGATTTGCATTTCAATCTTGGCGGCATGTGTTTAGTTTCGGCCCAGGAAACCTGTTTTAGAGGCAGGGGAGAAGCCGCAGCCGCAGCTGCTGATGTTGCAGTTGCAATTTCCATTGCTGCCGCTGCTGTTGCTGTTGCCAGTTGGCAGCAACAACAACACTTGCCAAGTGAGATCTCGACCCCTCAGACTTCTTATGGCTTTCAGTGCCTCGGTTTGCTTAGCCAGCACCGTGACTTAAAATGCAAATGAAAAGGCAATCATTGTTTAATCTCGGACAGCAACAACAGCAACCTCAAGGAGCAACAGTTGTGGATGTTGCAGATGTCATACCCACGGATAAGGAGTTGCAGCTATGAGGAGGGCTTTGTTAAAGGTACCTTTGGTAGGTAACAAAATTCAGTATATTATTATAATTAATTCCTGATATCAGCAGCAGCTGATTGAATGAAGAAAATAAGTATATAAATAAAGGAATTATATAATGTAATATAATGTAATTTTCATATAAATAAAAATACATAAAAGCAGGGTATTTATGCTTTTCACAAACCAATAAACACTAGTACTCCTTTCCTGTTGTTGCGATCGCCAGCCAAGCATCCCCGAGGCAACAACTGTGAGCATGTTTGCTATGGCCATGGCTATGGCCAGCCGATCCCACAAGCCCCGCACAGATTCAGATTCAGGAAGCTCCCGAGCCCCAAGATACACTATTTTTGATAATATTTAAACAGGCTGGAGTGTCGGAGGCAGGGCAACATCACATCGAATGTCGAGGGAGTGCAGATTCTCGACTGCTCTGTGATAAATTCCCGGCTTGTACCGACGGCTCTACAAGACTTTCCTATCAGACAACATGAAAATTAGATCGTTGTAAGGCTGTCATAAGGAGGAGGAAGCCATGTCCATTGTTTGGGCCAAGGAGAGTAGGAGCAGGGATGGAGCAGGAAAAATGGTGTAGTTGATCGATGGCTGGGAAATGTACGGGATAGCAGGGAAATGGAAACCAGGAAACGTGGCCCAGGTACTTAAATCTTGGCAATGTCTATAAGGTAACATTCCTCCTGCTAGCCTAGCTTTATTTACAAGTTTCCCTAGCAGCTCTTCAGTATCTTCAGGGCTCTTAATTAAATTTTAGCCCGCTTTAAAGCGGATTTCATTAGCCCACAGACTGACACACTTCTTGCCCCCAAGCTCTGCGTCTCGGCCCGCCTTAATTTCCAGCTCATTCCGTCCAAAAGCCCCAAGTCCCCGCACAGCCGACACCGAGCCAATCGACAGCGCCAAGGTCAGAGCCAGGCTATCCACAGAAGCAGCGGCAGGACCTAATTGGCAACGCCTTTTGCCACTGCAAGTGACAGGAAACTTTCGGGACGCGGCACCGGCAAACTAATTAGCCTTAAAATAAAACAAACACAGGAAAAATGAACGAAAAAATATGTGTTTTTATTCCGAGGAAATGATACAATTTCGCGCGCTCCAAAATGGGTCTAGGTGAGGGGATGCGGCGAAAGCAGAGACCCACAACAACACACAACTGAAAAAACAAAATTTTTAATTTAAAGAAGAATAGCAGGCAGAAAAAAAGACGCTCAAAATAAACATCATCCGGCAGCCGCAAAGCTGGCGTTGAACCAAGGACAAAGTAAGCGATAATTAACAAGAAATGAGCAGGTCCATTCAGCTTTGAATTCTTTTATCAGGACTCATGGCATTATAAATTAAGTATAATATAAGTATATATAATAATTGATACTTTTATTATTATTAATTAAGCGAGAATTCATTTAGAATCCATTTGAATCATCCAAACATATCAATTTCCTTAAGACTATATAATAAAAAGAATTAGTGACAGGGAAATAAGTGAAGTAAAGGTCTCAGCTTTCTCCACATTTAATCTGCTTTCTCCTTCTGGGTAATTAAATTTCCCACACCTCAGTAACTATAGAAACTTAAATTAATATAATTAAATATTATTAAATGTTCCGCCCTTCCAAATATTACTAAGAATTCATAATCAATCACAATTAAAAGCAATATCCCCCCGACATTTAATTGCTCTTAGAGGGTACCCTAATCCTCGCTCCCTTTCTTTGTTTCACAAACATGGGTGGCAACACTGCTCGTCATCGTCCTCCTTGGCGACTCGTTTGTCGTTTATCTTGGCTTCATTATCGCTTCATTAATTGCTAATTAACCGTGTTCTACATGGCCGCCAGCTCCCAGCTCCTCGGCCTCATAAAAATGTGCATGGCGTGGAAAATATAGCCGACAGCGGGAGCGGGACGACAACTCCGGGGGGGTTTTAGCCACTTTGCTTGGCCTTTTTGTAAGTGCAAATAAGTCGAAATCATGCCAAGTGAACGCGCCCCGCGCCTTATCGCGCTTTAATCTAATGCAATTTGTAAATGGAAACGAAAACGGCCCACAAAGGATGGCACTATGTACCCGAGCTGCCTCCCCTTCCCCTCCCTTTGCTAACTTGTAAATTAAAGCAAATATTTTGCTTATTTATTTTGGTTCTTTGCCGCTGCCTTTGCTTTTGTTGACTAGCCGCCAGGCAATTAATTAATTTATTAACGAAAATAAACAAAGGCACAAGGCGAGGCCACAAACGAGAGCACAATCAAAGCGCATATGAAATGAAGAAAGTATCCTTATGAGAGCTAAGGGAGAGGAGTGGGAGGAATATTACTAAGGAAGAAAGGGGACGAGTCCTGGAATACTTAAAACCTCCGATCATAATAGACTTATGGCAAAGAAGTTTATAATAAATAGAAATAGATAGTAAACTAATTTAAGATAATTATTTATATTACTATTTAAAGAGATATATCTAAAGTATCTATTAAGGAAGTTTACTAATAAATTCCACATAGATTTTATGGCCTTAAATTAGTAAGCCTTGAGCTTCTTGTAATTAAATAGTTTCTTCCTTATTTTAATTGAATTTGGTGATGAAGTTATCAAAGCTTTTAGATATCCAGCCAGTACCCAGGACCTTTTCTTTTGCCAGGAATTCAAGAGAATGATTTGTGGGTATTAAAGGAAACAACCAGTTTGTGATTAGTCATAACCGCAGTGGTGGCGCCTCTTAAAGAGCCCTCGCCCAAGTGATTTCCCTTTCGGGCCATGTCAAAGACAACTGCCTCATCCTCGGAGGCATGTTGACTTGTTAAGGCCGCGTAAATAGGCGAAAAGGATTTTCCACTTGAGGAGTGCCAGGCTGCAGCGACAGGAAAAGAGCAGTGGGTTGGGGCTTGGGGCCAAAGGTGGCTGTGTCTTTTGAGGCTGGGCTCTTCCAGTTGGCCGCCTTGGGTGGTGCGAAATCGGCGGCGCCAAGCCGCAAAAGGAGCCGGAGCCGGAGCCACGACATCGAGTTAAGAGATTAACCAACTGGGGGGCAGGGCGGTTCAGGCCAAGTCAAGTCAAGTCAAGTGGCTGACGTGGAAAGTGACCAAGGTCCCGACTGCCTTGATGCCTGGCCCTGACTCGGTGGCTCGTTTAATTAAATCAAAGTTAATTAATGCTAACGTATTCATAAACAGGGTCATCAAACACCCGAAAAGCGCCGGAGCCGTAGCAGGAGCTGGAGCTGACTGAATAATTATGTAATATTTTCAACTCAAGGATACGCCGGCGTCCCCGGCTGCTGAATATGCAACAACAGTCGCCACAAGAAGCGCCTGTCAGCGGCAGGAAGTCGCTGAGCAGGGAACAACGCACAGGATCCCGATCCAGGACCTCTGACTTCCATTATTGGCATTCCTCCTGCCCCCGCTGCTGGTAATTATGCCGGGAAAGGCTTAGCGAAACTTTTTGACTTTGTGCAATTAAAAATACATTTTTCAAATATTTGCCGACAACACAAAGATGCAAACAACATTTTGGAAGGGGAAATTATGTCATTGACTGACTTATGATGTTACAGATTGACCCAGCATCCCTTTCGCGGTGGCAGTGTAATTTTCCAAGAATTTAATTAGAAATATTTGGGACTGGATAAGGGATTAAAGTCCTGGCGCTGCCAGGAGGAGGAGAGCAGCCTAAGAAGGGTTCATTTTAAGCGGAGCAACAAGTTCCTGTTCTGATAGTTTTTCCACCGAATTTTCCGGGACTGTAAACAACTCCCTGCCTTAAGCCAGGGGGATTTCCAGCGTATTTAAAAATACTTTACTCCACAAATAAATACGCGTAATGGCGATGATATTTCCGATTTCCATATTTTGACACGAACGTCGAATCAGTTTTGGTTTATTTTCGTGTGAGAGCCCTCCACTCTTGAATATTCAACAGTGAACGCTCACGGCGCAAGTGTGCCATTAAAAATCATAAAATATTAAAAACATAATCCCATAGACGAGTATATTTTAAGCTTAATTATCGACAGGGTAAATCGTACATAAATGCGTCGGATAACATCCCGTAATGCCAGGCGAGACGGCAATTTATGTGCGGAGCAGTTGGACGGGGGATTACGGCTCCGACTATGTGCCAGTGGATAGATCTGGACATAATTGATGCCTGCCACTTGTTGCCACTGCCCTCGAGTCCTTTAAAGACTCACAGGACCTTCGGCCGCGCCCAGACACTCTTTAAGCTAAACTATTTTCTCTGCCAAATACTTGACGTTCAGGACAAAGGGAATTTGGTTATAGCCCAGACATGTTTGGTATTCGGTACACAAATCCCAAAATATCCTCCCAGCAATCCTCCCATTCCAGCCCGGAACCAGAAGGGGAAACATGACAATGAACAAGTTTTTAAACGACGCATGGAAAATTTGTTCCGTTGTATCAAATTTATTATTTAGAGATTTCCATTTCGGTTTGCACTGCGATTGTTGAAACAATGCGCGAGGGCATTACATGGTATCTATCTTGTAAATAGTTTATTTTCGGCAGTCAGCGCCGTAAAAAAATTAAACTTGCAATGATATCCCGGTCCGCCGTTGCCCCGCTCCCCCGCTCCCCACTCACAAGCAATAAAACATTCAAAGGATTAAATAGAAGCTGAAAAAATATATGTGTTCCAAAAATAGTTTTGGCTCAGAAGCCCCCGAAATGGCTGAACGGCAATAACAAGTAAAACTGACAACAAATTGCGCAACTTTTCCGGGGGCTTTATTTTTTTGTAATTTTTTTTGGGAACTTGTTGATAGCGTTGAGGGGTTTAGTGTGTAGTTGGAAGAGTCGGGAGTTTTCCAGAAAAAAAATTGGCTTAAAATAGTTAGACTTCCAAGCAGGAAAGCATCTATAAAGAGTCAATAGTATTTAGTAATAATTACCTCAAGCAAAATGGGGTTCTTAGAAATAAAACTTTTATAGATTAAACAGCTTTCCTTATTTAATAAAACATAATAAATGGTACAGAATATTTTCAGTAACATACAAATATAAATTAATCCTGAAAGAAATGAACGATTAAAAATATCTTTCAAGAGCTTAGTACATTTTCATATTTATTATATATTTATTCCAATACTTATATTTATTTATACTCTGAAATATTGGTTATTTCGGTCCGGAGTTGACCTAAAACTAAAACTAAAACCAATTGCTAGTCCCGATTTAAGCGAACTGCTCAAAGTGCCAGCTAGAATTCGCACCAGAAATTGTTCAAACGGAAAGCACCATCAAAATACTAATAACCACAGTCGGAGCAATGAGGGAAATGCCTGGGAAACTGGGAAAACTGGGGAAACTGGGGAAAATGGGGGAGCTCCGTTGCAAAAAATTGTTGGCCAGCCTCGCTGCCATTCGTCTTTTTTTATTTTTTATTTTCTTTCCGAGAGAGCGCTTTGAAGCGTGGCTGCATATGCAATTACATTTTACAGCAACAAAGTTGATAACAAACAAACGGGAACCGAAAGGGGGAGGGGGAGGCTGGAAAAGGCAGGGGCGGCGTGCAAGGTATTCAGCAAATTTTCAGCGTCAGGTTTCATTTGGGGCTCCCCTCGCCCTATCTTTCCGCTCCTGCTTCCTTACCCTTTTTCTCCTCTTTATGTTTTACACATTTCGTTTGTTTTGTGTTTGTTTTCTAAGCTTGCATAACAAATCGCTGCGAAAAGCTTTTCAATTCAAATGAATGAAAAACGAAGGCAAAAATGTTTTATGCATGTCGATGGACGGGGGGGAGGGGCCGGCAGAAAACAAAGTGTGAATGATGCGTTCGGGCCGAGAAAGGAATGTGGAGGAGGCTCCAAGGAAGTCCTGTTAGGAAAAGGAGTTTAAGATATGTTTGCAGAAACTTCAATGGAGTTTGCAAAAAGCATAGAAATCCCTTTGAAACTTGATAAAAAAAATACAAATAATTTTAAAAATTTAAAGGAATACACATATATATACTTTTGACAGGACTCACTACATGATTATTATTTTCTCTTAATTACACAAGGTCAAAGAATATATTTACTGCATTACTTTACCTCTAAAAACCATTAAAAGTGTGAATCTTGCATTCCATGGTCATAAATAGCCAAAAAAAAAAAACCCAAATGGAGAAAAATTATTGCTATGAAAAGCAATTAATGCGGAAGGATAGCGGCGGGGGTGTGGCCAGGCCATCGGTCGAAATTGGTAACACAAGATGGCAGCACCTTGATATGTTTGCAGAAACTTCTATGTAGTTCGTAAAAAGCATAGAAATCCCTTTGAAACTTACCAAAATAAATTCAAATACTTTTTAAGATTTAAAGGAATATATTTATACACATATATATATTTTTGGTGAGACCCAAGGCATGATTATTATTTTCTCTTAATTACATAAAATCAAAAAATATATTTACTGCATTACATCACATCTAAAAACCCCTAATAAGTGTGAATCTTGCATTCCATGGTCACAAATAGCCAAAAAAAAAACCCCAAAAGGAGAAAAATTATTGCTATGAAAAGCAATTAATGCGGAAGGATAGCGGCGGGGGGGTGGCCAGGCCATCGGTCGAAATTGGTAACACAAGATGGCAGCACCTTGATAAGGCGCGTGACTAATGGACGGGCAGAGCCGAACACCAAAAGTCGAGGGTTGGAAATTAGAAAAACGACAAACTTAATGCACAAACACGGAAGCCTCCGTAAGCGGCGAGTCCTGTGGGCTCCTTTGGGTGTGTGGAATGCATTAAAACAAAGGCAGCGTGAAAATTTCATTAGAGCCCGCAGCAGAAGTAGGCCAGAGTCATATGGCCATAAACACATGCTACACGCAAGGGTTCTCGTCCCAGCTCCCCTCGGTGTCGGTGGCGCCTTTATGCTTACTATAATTCATTAACGATTATGCACAACACCCTGGCAGTAACAAAAACAGAAGCACAACTTCGGCACAGCAGCCATTGGCCTCGCAAAATTTGTGTTAATTTCGTTTTTGGCAAGAAACCACAGCCAGGGCTAGGGTCGTGGCCTCCGTTTTTGCCCTAATGTCTGGGGCAAGATTTATAGACATTTCCAACGAGTCATCCATCGGTCATATGTATATGCAAGGCAGTTGACTGAACCTTTTAAAGAATGTCCAGGGAATCGGTCATGGTCCAGGGATGTTGGGGAAAAGGTCCTTTAAGGCGGCCAAAGTATACATGTTTCTGGGCTAGTCATCTTACCGCAAGTATTCCTTTATTGAGTTCAATAAATCATTGCTGAATGCTTGCAGATAAGCAGCAACTTAAATTATAATTCCTTACATAATTAACTGGAAACTGACACTAAAACAGGGGGAGTTATTTAGGAAAAGCCAGCTTTTCTTGTACTGAGAAAGTTGAATGCGTCTATTGATATTTACTTATTATTTTCATTGCTTAAATATTTTTTATTCGAAAAACGGACCATTAAAATGTTTTGGAAATCTTTTGAAAAAAAAATGTACTTCACAAAGTGAAATATATTATTTGAAATATATTATTTGCCACACTTTCACACAAGAACGTTTAATTAATACAATCCTTTACATCTTTTCCTGTTAGAATTATCATTTTTAAATAAAATCCATCCCAGTCTATTGGTCTATTCGAAACCCCATTAAATGGAGAGAACATCGTGCATTACTCATAAATTTAATAGACTGTACTTGCCTCGATTTCCCCTGCCCCAAGGAATTCCCCAAAGTACTCAAAAGTGTGCCTCCTATTATTATAATAAACTTGCCACCGCAACGAGACGAGAACCAGCAGACGTAGGAAGTGGCAGTGGCAAGTAGCAGGCAACCCCACCGAGAGTTCCAAGAGCCCGGCCTACGACGCACTTCCAAAATGTAAAATCAACATTACTTCCTTCCACACAATCAACGATGATTTCTTAATAAAAAGCTGTTCTCCGGCCGGGGATGGGTTGGGGTAGTAAGTGCGGGAAGGGTGGGCTCAGCGAGCACGGCCAAAGCATGCTTTCCACGAGCAGGGAAGCAAAACAACTTGTGCATAATACAATTTTTGACTGCGAGGGGTCGAAGTAGTAATGCTTCGCTGGCTGGTGCCAATAGCGAGGACGGGGGGCTCTGGTCGGCCTTGGGGTGGGGTCTGGGCCTGGGTGGGGGTGTGGCGGCAGCGGGTGCGCCTTATAGTCTGGCATTTTTTAATACCCAAGTGTCCCCCCGGTCGCAATAAGTGCGCTGCGCAACGCTGCACGCATACAAATGAGCCCGAGGCCCCCAAAAGAAAAGACCTGAGTTAGGGTCTTAAAGGGGGTGCGATGGGCGAAGTAAAATGCAGGGCCCGCGGAGGAGTCTGGGAAGCAGGAAGTGGGCGGCGTAACGAAAAATGGGCAGACATAAATCGGAAATACATAAATTATTAAACATCACACAATAAGTCGTCTCAGCGTTGACATTCCTGGGGTGCTTACCTTCGCCGAAGTTCCTCTTTGCTTGGCATTTCTCGCTATTCCCTTTTCAAGGCTAATGAGAGTCTTCTACCCTCTCCAGGGGTATGCCTAATTTGGCATCAATGCAAAAATAGCTTGTCGAATTCGGAGGTATATAAGATATTGTTGGTATTTATCCTTGATTTCATTTCTTTGTAATTTAAAATTCAAAGTATTGGTTAATACTCAGAACACTTCACTTAAGATTTACTTTGACTATAAAAGAATATTCTCAACTCTACGAAGCTTCTGGTTTTCCATTTGATCTGTAGAGCTTTTTATTCAGTCCTTAATTACTTTGGTGTTTACTTATAATTATTATATTATAATATGTATACTATGTCTTGTATCTTTGCGTTATTTATTCACGTTACCTATTATCAATTTTGTTGTGTGGTTCACCTTATTTATTACTACAAATTTATTTACTATAAGTGCTCTAATAGATGGGTTATTTAATTACCGAAATTGATTGTTTAATTTTATGTTGTATTCATATTTGTAGAAATATATTTACCCAAATAATCCTTTAATAATAATTTTGAAATTATTTGATTTAAGTTTTCAGCAGATTAATTTTGCTCTTTTTCCTTCAGGTCTATACCTTCGTCCATTCGTCAAAAGTATTTCTTTTATACCATTAATTTATTGTATTTTCATTTATCGTTTGAAATTATATTAATTTTATTTTATTATTGAGCAACGTTTAGTTGGCGTCAATATGTTCAACTATGTAACAACTATGTAACTTTCTTTTAGAGTAGTTCGGTTATTAGGTTCTGTACACGTAGGTGGATAAAAGTGTATCTTTAGTTGTATCAAATACATTAAGTGGTTTTTAATAATAGATGGAAGTCCTTATTTGCAAATAGTTTCCCTCTCAGAAATTCTAGTAAATTAATACTCAATTTCTTTACAATTAAAATAGTTAAAATAACGTATAATATATAGATGTCCTACCCCTTAATTATGTCAAAGAAGAGATACTAAGGAGACTGATTGATTATCCGGGTGGCTCACTCACTCATTTAGCAGGTTGGCAGCTCCGTTTCATGACGAACTGTCAGGGGATTCTTCCGGCCTTCCAGTCCCCGCGGCCTTGTCAGCTGTCAGGCAATAATTGTCAGTTGTATTCTTGCCCTAATGTCAAAGATTCCCCCCCCCTCCCCTGCGGAGCTCATACATACATGTGCGAGCATTTTTTTTGACAACTTCACCGACAATGCGTGGGTGTGTGTGTGCATGTCAAGCAGCAATCGAGACGAGCATTTGGCATCTCGGGAGCGCCACAATCCCTCGACCTAGCCTCGGCTCCCTTCCCCTCCAGTTACTTCGCATATATGACATCTGACTTCCACTTGTCAGAAAATATTTGCTCTCCAAACACAACCTCCCCCGCTCTCCTGGCCCCTGCCCATGTTCACGCACGAGTTGCAATCTTTTTGTGTCCCTCAAGATTTCCCATCTGCATGTGCGAGTGTGTGCGAATGTTTCGTTAAATTGATAGAATAAATGAGCATAAATTGAAAAAAGAAATATCGATGAAACAAGGCACGAACCGGGGGTGGTGTGTGCGCCACCCAAGCAACCCTCGGGCTACACTGCACAAATCTTATATCAGTCGTTCTGTAATTAAGATTGAAGGTTGTAATTTCAAGTGTTTCGTGCCTCATATTGCTAGGGAATTTAAATAATTATTAAATATTATAATAACCAGCTTCAGTTTCATGCTAATTTCAGTCACAACAAGTTTTTTCTGTGTAGCTGCTGAAAAGGGTGGCTCAGCCCTTGATTGTAGTCCTTCTCCCTGCTCCTTGTTACTGCTCCGGGGCACATATGGGCAATTATTTAGTGCTTTGGCACAGCTCAGCACCATCGAGCGGGGAACTCCCCAAGCAGACCGCCATTACTATCGATTTGAGGGTGCATTACCAACTATCGGAACGAGCCGATGCCACCGTGGCCAGGACTCCAGGACCACCCAGCGATTCTTGCGAGCAAAACTTTCGCGTTCAATTGCATGCAATCAGCAACTGGCTCGCCTCCAACTCAGACAGAAGAGAAACACTCATAGAATCAGGAGGAGTAAGGAGACGGGAAGGGGAAGGACAAAAAAGAGACCAAGGAACGAAGCTGCAGATACCCTGGAAACATTTTCCTTAAGATCCTGTAATATCTTAGATAAGAATTTAACTTAATTTTATCACCAAAGTTTTCTGGTAACCTCTAAGAATTTACTATATATTTTTTACATTTCTTTTTAGTTTATTTCGTGATTAAATAACATAAAGATACTACGTTTAGAAATAAATCACAGGCCAAGTAGTACGCTATCTGGGAAAAGGACACCCACAGATCCTGGCGCACATAAAGTAATTTAAAGAAGCCATAATTCCGATTCCCTCGGACCGCTCCGGTTCATGCCTATTATTCCTGGACGTCGGCTCATCGCGTGTGTTGCCAATTTGTCGGCATTCAGTCACTCATCCATCGGTTCTGCCGAGGACGTTTCAGGCGTCCAGGACGTGTGCTGGGCGTATATCCTTCCCCCACTCCGCCGTGCTGCTGTCGTCGCTGTTTGTTCGCGCAACCAAATTTAGACGTAATTAAATGTGAATTGTTTATTTAAGGCGCACGCCCATCCGTCCACCAGACCGAACCGAGCCGAGCCTCCCCCCCTGGGATTTTCCAGGCCAAACAGCTCGTGGGCCCAATCAGGACCTCCCCCTTCCGCTTCGCCAACAACTGCATTTCAGGCCTCAAAAGTTTCCCCTTGGCTTATTGTTGCCGCTCCATGCTCCATGTTGCAATTACAGCCCCGCGGCGGGGATGCCGGCCGTGGCGGCGGCTTTCAAATGAAAGCAGGTGTGTCAAATGTAAACTTGACAGGAACAGCAAGAGCAGCAGGAGCTGGCGAAGGAACAGGATCGGGATCGGGACCGGGACCGGGACCAGGAGCTGGCTCAGCCGAGCAAACACGGCCGCCGCCTTGATTGACTTAAAAATGCATACACCTAGTCGCACTCACTCATTTGCCTTGGGGCCTGGGCCTGAGCCTGGCTCTTAATAGAATTTTTCATGAGCTCCGTGGACGCATTGGCATTGTGTGAAGGAGTCACTCAAACTTGGACGAAATTACTTTATAAGTAGTTAATTTGATTGGCTGAAAGGGCCGCCGCACGGTGGAGCTGCCATGCACCTGTCATGTAGTCAATGGCGAAGTTTTGAGGGGGCTTAATCGCCGGGGAGGGCCAAAAGTTTCGTAATAATATTTAGCCAACTAGGAATATGCCTAAAAATAGTCCTGTAGTTTGGCAAACTCTAAATTGCCTGAGGCTTTTCAAATTAGCTTTGCATTTAGAATGATAATTTAACTTAATGGGAAAATGCAAAATGCCCAGGGGTAAAAACAGGTTATTTTCACAGTGTTCTATTTAATTTATATACCAGAGTTATAACAATATAATAAATAAAATAAAATAGTATATCTATTCTACTTAATTCAAATATTTTATTTCTTTTTTAAAGGAAAACGTACACTTAAAATAGAAACAAATAAGTGATAGTTCACTATTGTGAAAAATATAAATAAGTGATATTTGGGTTTGTAAACTAGTGCCACCCCTTGCAGGTTTATTTGGAATTAATCACCATAACAACAAGAGCTAATACACCACAAACAAGCCTAAATATCAGACAATTAGCAACAATAGAGTAAACACGGCCCAGTGACAAGTGAAAAATAAAGTAAACAGAGGAACATTCAGACTGAAGGGATGAAACGGACCATAGAACATTGCACCTTCAACCACGGCTCATAAATTCGCCTTCAACCCTTCGGGGTTAAAAAGAGAATAAGTGAAACCAAAGAGAAATAGCTTGTAAAAAACCATAGCTTTCGTTTTAAATCTCTTATTACTATCAGTATTACTATAGACTCACTATCAGTTACTGTAAAAAAATATAATAATTATAGGTGAGGGGTGTGTGTGGAGTATGACTGCTCTTTCCAGAACAGGAACCCTCTGAAGGCAGCAAATCCCAGCTGCAGTTCACACTGCACCACTGCAATTAGATCTGCCCACCGTACGAAGGATAATGGTCTGAACACGTCTGCATATCCATGTACACCCCAGTGAACCTCAGCCGGGCACGTGTCCTTCACAGGATATTACTTTTATCGGCCACTGCTCAGACACACTCCCAGGCGGCTGATGGCACCCCGAACCCCGAGACTATAGCCGCCTCTGGTCTAATCGCAGTCCAGCGATCAGTCTTCGCCTCGCTCTGCGTCTCCGAAATTAATTTCAGCAAATTCATTACGACCGAAAAGCACATTAACTCGATAAGTAATTTCGCACAAAACGGTGGCAAGGCAACCAAGAATGTGAGCCAGGAAATTGAAATTTCTATTGGGTTCCTCAGGGGTAAGTCAAGGGTTGTCTTAGAGGTAAGGAAGAATGGGTTGAAAGTGAAAAAGTTTCAAGACTTTCATTAAAATTATTATATCTCTTAAGGCAATCTCAGGCCCTGTTTCCCAGGTTGCTTCCTGAAAGAGAACTTTTCTTGTAGAATCTATATGAAATATATATTGGGAGAACCCCCCTCGTAATATATTATAAAGAAAGTACAGTAGAGTCCAGAGCCAACCTTTAAATGAATCCAGAATTTCCAAAGACCGCTCTTTGTTTAGGAAACCGAAAAGAGTCCCCAATCGACAGTGACGACTTTGAGCGCCCCGCTACTCTGGCAGGATCTGTTGCGGAATGGAACCCCCCGGGGGCATCATCATCAGAGTCCACCCAAATCCCAGTCCCCCCAATCGCCTACCAACTACCGAGCAGGGCCCGGGGTTCCAAGGCAGACCTGTCTAGGCTGCGGTGCAGACATCATTTATCAACTAACCAAACAAATCAAAACGATGCCGCGCAGCCCGAAGCACACAGGACCCCGGGTTGGACGGGCGGCGGCAGGAGCAAATACAGAAGTGAAAAATGATTTGAAACGGATTACAAGCTGCTTTCATCATCAGCTCCCAGCATCGGCATCATCAGCCGGCATCATCAGCAGCAGAGGCAGCAGCAGAACGAGTATTTCCAGCACACAGAAATCTATTTACGCAAAACTTTCGTTGGCTGAATGCAAAAACTCCAGCCGAAACAGTAGCTTCCAATGGTGCAACACTGAGGAAAAAACTAAAAGCCTCTCTAAGCTAATAAATTAGAATCAGCAGGGTGTATATATACATTTTATGGCTATTCTGGAATGGGTATTAACTTATCTTGCAAATAAAAATAGATTTAAAATACGAATATTGACTTAAAGGCTTGAACTAAATAATAATATTAGCCTCGTTGCTATCTCACTGATTTAATCCACATAAATCTAGAGGCCACTAAATACGATACAATATTAGTAAATAAATACAAAATAAATCTAAAATATAATATATATATACTCTTACCAGGGAAAGATCTTTGTCCCAAGAGAAGCATCAGGCTTATGGTAACTATTGTTAGCAAAGGGGCCTCTTCAGCACTAATTTGCTTAAATATTAATAAAGCAATAAGGCCAAGAACTAGTCATACAAAAACCAGTATATTTTTCTCCCCGTGTACCTCCGAATTTCGGGTCTGGCTCGACATTTTCTGCACAATCACTTAACATCATTAAAATGAAGCGTAAATGAAAATTGCGCTCGCTCCCGTCCCCGGCTCTGCTAATGTCGCTGGCATTTTGGAATGCTTCGTGCAAATATGAAAACGCAGCGAGGACAGCTGGGGAGAGGTCCAGGATTTGGCCGGGCCAAGCCCGGGGGGGGGAGTGGCAACATCATTCATCAAGGATTTAGTTAAACGACGTCGAGCGGAGAGCGCTGCGTCCCGGCGACTGGGTTGCGGGCTCAGGACCCGCTCTGGGGTCCGGGGACCATTCATCATCATTCGTCTGGGATTATGCTTTTTAAACATACGATTGCTGTCAACAGTGTCGGTGTTCGAGTCCTGCGTCCTGCGTCCTGGATCCTGCCCGAACCGAGTCTGAATGGGCTTCCGGATCGAACTGAAAATCGTTTGGGATCCATTCAAGCTGGCTGGGTCTCCGGCCTTAGAACATAGCAATCCTAAATGCCTCCCCTCCCATAAATCAATCTTGTTTGCCGCAGCAGCTTCGGGGCAAGTCGCATAATTTATTAAGGAATTTTTACAAATATTTGTAAATAATTTCGGGCCAACACAATCTGCTACACGACACCCGGCAAACAGCGGAGTGGGCTAGGATTAGCAGCAGCCAACATTCGGGACAAACAACGGACAACGCCAAACAAACAAGCCCGGGAACAGAAACAAAAACATGTCTGTCATCCTGACAATTGGCTTTGGTTCACTCACCATTGACGGGATGTGTCCTCTCCAGAGTGGGAATGGGAATGGCCAGCCAGATGACCGGCTATGCAAACAGAGGGACGGCCAGCATAGAAGGCTTGTCA
Organism: Drosophila pectinifera; assembly: GCA_008042775.1. Lineage (NCBI taxonomy): Eukaryota > Metazoa > Arthropoda > Insecta > Diptera > Drosophilidae > Drosophila > Drosophila pectinifera. Next base: position 104,476 of record VNKC01002551.1, read on the forward strand.
CAATCACAACATAACACTACGCAACACAACACAAGTCGCAGACGACGGGGCTGAGGCGTCCTAAGCTCGGCTGGGAATGGGGCTTTGGGCCAACTGGACAGCTGGTGACTCTCGCTGGCCAGGGAGTGGGAAAAGCTGGTCAACAGGACAGTTGCAGGTCGCGAAGGAAGCTCACTCAATTTAAGGGAAGAGTTTCGATATGAATTCGATGTGGAAATCAGCTATCCTGTAAAATATTCAATGTAAAACCACCTCTTAAAGTGAGGATTTTCTGAGAATATATAGTTTATAAGGCCTTCAAGTCATAACATGACTCACTGTGGGGTTTACTCTCCCCAGAGGCATTTCAGCCGCCAAAGTCAATATGAAATAAATAAGGCAGGCAAATGTGTTTATTAAATTAACACACGCAGCCGGACAATTCCACTTCGCAGCTCGAGACACAATTATCATAACAATAATTCAAGATCCGAGTGCGCAGAAACTTAAGAGCAGCTCAGCCTGGTGGCTTATTCATGGAAGAGACGAGTTTTCAAGCGAAACAATAAAATCAATTTGAGTTGCTTGCATAAATTTGCGCCCCAGTCAAGCTAATTATCGATGGGCAGAGGCTACAGGGTTGCCTTTTCGAAACTGTTATCGATGCGCGGCTCACTGGATGACAGACTTATTGACAGAAAGTTCGGTGAGTCACCAGGGATTTGTTCGTGGTCCAGGGAAGCTGCTAATTGATTGATTGCACGAGCCGGTGACTAACCGAAAATATAAAAATCTCAAAGAAACCAAAGCAAATACAAACCCAGAACCAGAACCAGAACGAGTAGAGCTATAAGTGCCGCATGGCATTTTTAATTAGGCATGCCCGGCTGGGCCAGGGCCAGAGAGCTCTTAAATAATTCAAAGCAAATTATGCGACAGTTCCCACAAAGAGCCGAAAAAGAAGCACAAGTTGGAAAAATTGTGCAGACCAAAAAACGTTTGGGTAAGCACTTAACCCTTTTTGCCCACCCCCAAGAATGTCTATAATTATTTGCACTGTGTAAGTCAAAGTTTGCGGACCGCCTTGAGCCCCCGCCGCCCACCGGGGGCACCCGCAAATAAAGAGCGTTGCAAAAGAAATGTCAATATTATATTTAAGACGTCGTTGGGTCTCCTCCGGTCTCGGTTTCCCTGCATCCCTTCCTTTAGTCCCAGCCCAGCCAGTTGCAAAAAATTCATGAGGCAAAACACACAAATCAGCAGTAAAAAGGTAAACGCATTTCTCCCGCCTCTGTCCTCACACAAAATATTATAATTGCCCAACCAAATGGAAATAAGTTCTGGCGTCTTAAGTGCCATTGGGGCAGCAGCAAGCTGGTAAAGGGTTCTGGCCAGGATCTGACTCATCTGGGGGAGCTGCTGGCCAAGAGCAGGCAGATGGACGCGACAATTAATTCAGATTTGAGGTGAGCTTAACCTGGAGATTATGGGGTAAAAGTCATCGGAGTTCATGGGAGGTTTACATATATAAATTACAACCTTTTGCGGCTTAAATGCTGACTTGTATATAGTATTATATTAAAGGTGACTCTATTATTGACTTATTCCATTGATTTATTTAATAGTAGTATAACCTGAACCATTCGATTAAAAACTTTTCATCATTTCACTGATCCACCATCAATTGCGTTGCTCCTTTCCGTTTAATTTTCAGTCCAGCTTACACTTTTAGTAACTTTTTCGATTTCCTCTTGGACTAGTTGGGCTCCGCAGATGGCCTGGCAACTTTTTAGTTACTTCGAGCCATTTTATTGCCACCGCCTACAGTCGAGTCAATCCGTCGGATGACTCATCCGGAATTCAAATGTTATCAAGGCTCTTATCCCATGAATTCTTGGGGACAATGTAAGCGGCTTCTGGCAGCAGCTCCCCTCCTTGTCCTTGTCTCTAGCCAATTAAATTGTTTTCGCCATAAAAATGTGCAGCTACCGGGAAAATTCGGGCAAAAGTTCGCTGGCCAGAACTAAAACTAAAACCAAAGCCTCACGATCCGAGGCGAGCGATAAAAGGCCGAGAGCCTTGGGACGCGGCGAATGAAATTTTATCACACTGGCCAGCAGGATTCATTTGGTGGAAGGTCCCCTCCCCAGGACCCCCCCTAACATGACGTCGCACGTTTTGGGCATTCGTCTCGATTGCAGTTTAGTGCAATCAAAGAGGATTCATCTGGGCCACCCAGCCCAGACCCAGGCTCAGACCATTCCATCCCTTCAGCGAGAAGTGTCCAGCGAAGCGTTTATAATACCAGACTGCGATGAGGCACCAGTAACCAGGAGCCAGGAGCCAGGACCACCGAGCTCAGAGCACCCAGCGAGTCTTAAACCAAAGAAATTAGTGTAAAACTAAAATCCGATTTGGGAAAACAATGTGATCAAACAGGGTGGCCCGTCGGTATAGTTGGGCTGGGATTGGGATTGGAATTGGGCTTTAGTGGTTGCTGGTTGCTGGTCCTGTGGGAAACCCCCGGCTCACTTAGGGGTAAGTTCCCAGCGCCATCGCAAGCCAAGATCTGCAGGGAAAAAAATTTGTTAAAATATAGAAATACGCTTCTTTATTTCCTTTAATAATATAAGATAAAAGATACAGTTCTGGTTGAATTTTAAATATTTTTTACTTATCTACTTATTACAATGTGAGTTATGTTCAGCAAAAAAATAAATTAGAGACTTCTATATTAAAATTAAATATTGTAGAGATAATATAGTAATGTCAGTAGCTTAAATAATATCAAAAAATATATATATATACGCTTCTTTAATTCCTTTAATTATATACGAGAAAAGATACAGTTCTGGTTGAACTTCAATTATTTTTTACTTACCTACTTACTGCAATGTTAGTTATGTTTAGCAAATAAATAATATAGGGACTTCTACATTAATATTAAATATTTTAAAGATAATGTAGTAATGTCAGTAGCTTAAATAATATTATTAGTATCTTAAAAATGCCAGAAATGTTCAGGATTTTCTACCGATCGCCAGTTTTGGTTGCATTTTAATTATTATTTACTCAGTTACTTATTACAATATTAGTTATATTCAGCAAAAAGTAACTAAGAGACTTCTACATTGATATAAAATATTTTAGAGATACTGTAGTAATGTCAGTAGCTTAAATAATATTATTAGTTTCTTAAAAATGTAAGGAATGTTCAGAATTTTCTACAGGTCGCCAAGAAGGGAGGGTTTCTCTCAGTGCACCTCTTACTGGTAGTTTTGGTCTGGCTAATCTGTCTCTCATGGGTTTTCCACTGATTCGTTCTTATATTTTTTTGCGCTCGTCCTTTTTATCAGTTGTTAAATATCTGATGGTCGCAGCAACATTTTTATGGCAGAGCATTCTATTGAATTAGAGAATGGACGCATATGCACGAGGACTCAGACTCCTTAGCTGTCTGCTCCGATATCTCGCGGATTTGCGACTGCCAGAAATTAGTTTCTTACGCTTGAATTTGCCTTAACGCACACTCGAAGTGCTCGGGGGATTTGAGTATAATTCGATTAGAAAGGGATTATGGTTCAGGGGAACGAGGAACGAAACTTGTGTATGAGATGGGTTCCCTGTTAGCCGTTCCCCCGACACTCCCATATCACATCACATCCTAATGGGCAAGCTCCGTCCGCCGGCACGCGTTTTGATGAATGATGTATCGAATTTTTGAGCTGCAAATGGAAGCGGAAGCGAGTCTTTCGGAGGAAGTGCTGAAACAACAGCGTAAAGCTTTTAAATGGCCATATGGGGCTCGAAGGAGATTGGACATGGCCCTGGGGGGGAGGATTCGGGCCACCGCTCATTGATCAGGCGGATGGTGACCTCTTAAGTGGGTGACGCTGCTCCAAATCTGATTGAATGTCAGGCTAACCAAAGGCATCTTAGCCTGGCCTTGGAGAGTGACTGGGACTTCTCAGGACTCCCAAGGGGATGTGGAGATATTCTAGAAACTTTTGTTATATTAATATAGGAATTATATATTAATTTTGAGTATAACCTAGGGTTATTACTTATTCTATTTAAAGTTACTTTTCCTAGACTGCAATGTATACATTTTAGGCAGTCTCAGTTAAGATCTCCTCTCCCCAGAACCCTTCGGTGTCCAGATATATGGTACCCTTTCAATTTCCCACTGCCAGAAACATTTTCCGGCCAGACCGCCCTTCACTGCCCCGCCAACCCGAAAGGTAATTCATGACCCCTGGACAAACAATAAAAAGGAGAAAAAACCGAACCGAACTGAAACCGAAGAAAAAGGCCAAATGACTTTGCCCAAAAACGGCATCCACCTTTCACCAGAAGGAATCGCAGCCAGCAAGCGAGGAGGCCTGACCCAGAACTGTCAAGCGGCCTGCAGTAAAAGCCATCTGAACAGAGGGGGAGAGGGGGAGAGAGCCAAGGGGCAAGTGTGCGAAATTGATTTAACCACGAATTGCTAAACGACGCGAAATGGATGCAAAGAAATGGTCTAGGCCAGCGGTGTGGATTTCCGCGTCTATAATTAAGCTGTCAGATTATTGTGACATGCCAACACCAACGGCGGAATTGTGCCAGACCCTGGGCGGAAGAGTGAATTATATGGTCGAAATGCTATATAAAAAAAGGGGTAGTACCGCTGGCCAGAAAGGAAATAAATAGAGGGTAACACACAAAAAAGTATTTGACACCCCATGCATTAATAACTGTTATTTTCCAGCGCCCACCCCCTCCGCAGCTCGATTTTCGCACAAACGGGTTGCAATTTATAGCCGATTAACTGCCTGCTCCTGGCCAAAGGACCTCCTGCCTATCCCGGCTCAGATTCGGGTTCGCTTGCCGCTTCCTGTTTCGCACATTGTGCAAAAATGTCTCCCGCCGTCGAGCTCATAAATCGTCCTCCTGCCGTCACTCAAGCGCTGGAATTGTCCTGGGGCAATCCCCTCTTTATAGAATATCTCCTGCTGAGTCCCAGCTCGGCGACTTGGATTTTAATAGTGCGGCAGCCAGCTCCTGGCCGAGTTAAGGACATTCGCGCCGGGTTGTCGGTCAGGGATTGCGAAACAGTTGCGATATGCTGGGGAGCTGGATGTCAAATATTAATAACATTGACAGCACCAGTTCAAACTGAAAGAGAAATAACGCGGACAAAGTCAACCAATAAAGGGGGAGAAATATGGTTTTTTGCAGGTCCTTGACAGTGGCATTAAATAGCTAGGATATCAAGCTTTTTGCTGATGAATATTCGCCGCAGTAAACAGTCAGTCGATTGAAAGATCAACTTATGAAAGTAGCGTGCTATAACTTATACTAATATAAATATATATTATGAACTTAAAGTATAAGATATGAATTTCTATGCCTCCTAGACATAGACATATGACATGAAATATATAACATATTTTTGCTGTAACTTTTAGATATATAAACATATATATTATATACTTAAATTATAGTAAGATCTGAGTTTGTAAGCCTCCTAGACAAAGTTCCTTGTGGCCACTCCCAGAGGAGCAGCTGCCCGGACAATAAGCTTCCCTAGAAAATTACGCACATTTCCTTGCTGCGATCGCCAAACAATATCCTGGCATTTGTATATCCTGCCATATTCCCCCTAAATCCCCTGGGAACACCCACTTACATGGCCAACACCCGACCGACTACACACACTCGCCGGCTGAAAGCCCGACAGAACAATTTTTCTTGGCCAAAACTGCGGCTGCGTTTTAATTTTCTATTGAAAATTGTTAAAAGCAGCGCGCATCTATGGGCCGGGGCGAGGGTGGACCGATTTGTTTGCCGGCCGAGGGTAGAGCGAGCAGACCATAAAAGGCAAAGGGGAAGAGACCAATGAACAAAAGAAATTAAATGCCTTAAAGGCATTTTTTAACGATACACAAGATGGCCGGAGCGGAGGAGCAGCGCCGGGGAAAGCGAGAAAAACATTTAAGAAAAACATCATCTCCGAGTATTTGCCTGAAACCACAAATTACTTACAGCACGGCGGGTCGTCTAGTGGGCGTGGCTCCCCGCCCCGCCCCCTGCCAGGCCCAAAGCGAAACCAACAAAAACCAGAATGTATATATATTACATATATATACAGCCTGAGAGAGAGAGGGGGGGCCTGCCATATGACCCAACTCCTGGCGAATATAAAGTGTATGCAAAGGAGGCAGCAGCTCACCAACAACAGAGGGCACACAAAAAAAATAGAAGAGCGGAGCAAATTTTTTACCGTGTCCAGTGGATCCTTTCCCGCTGGTTTCCTATCTTCCCGCAACTGAAATACTTGCAATAAACATGGAACCGGAACAGGAACAGCAGTCGAGGGGCCCCGCCGTTGCTCCTTTGGCAGCTCCGCTTATTGCATTGACAGGACGAGCCGGCACAGAGAGAAATGTATATTAAATCGATTAATAGTCCTGGTGAGTATAGGTCACATTTTTTGCTAATTGCTCGTTTTTGCAAAGGAAAGAACTCAGTCAAGGTATTATTATTAAGTAAAAACATGATGAGACACTGGCAAAAAGTAAAGGAAACAAGTAAAGTTTATTTTAATAAGTTCTTAATGGAGTTTTTGAGTAAAATAAAATATGAGTGAGGATCAGTGATATTATCTTAATTCTCTGTTGACTTAGCAGACTAATTTTGGGTATTAACTCATTGGGTATTAACTCATTAATATTAATTTTTGTAATATTTTCTCTCACTTGGAAATACTTTAAGTTTCTAGTTATTTTCTCTGAGTGGGCGGGAACTGCAACTGGCCTGCAGATGCAGTTGCCGGCGGAGTCCTGGGCGAGCTGAAGGATCAGGACCAGAAGGAGCAACAAAGGCGGGCAGCCTTTTAAATGAAAGATGTTTTCTGTTTTTTTTTCCTCATCTTTTTGTTGCTGCTCACATTTACACACAAATGCGGGCGAGTTTCCTGCTGAAAGGAAACAAGAGTCCCGGGTTCGCCTTTTGATGTTTATCCTAGCACAAGGAGACGAAAGGAAGGCTCTGCCCCAACAACTGGAGTTTGGGACACCCGAAGGAAGTGGCGGGGAAGTACTTTACTTTTTGGAGCTTTCTTTCCTTCCTCCTATGCGGTGGCCAATAGAGAATATCGCCCAGGCAGCCTAGCATCTGAGGACAGACTTTAATAAAATGGATAAATAATTTAAATGAAACAGAAATAATTGTGCTATGCTTAAAATCTTAAGACTATTCTTGATGCCACCCAAAAAGCTCTACAAATATTTCCCAACACCTTTAAGACAAACCCAGCTTAAAATAAGTCTTTGGTTGGCTCCATTTCATTTCCCAGACCTCTCCGCACTTCCTGGCCAACCAGGGCCAATTTTAATGAACCTCCTGCCCAGTTGGCCTCCACAGCAGGTCCACAATAATCACAGACCTGCTCCGGCTCTTTAACGGATCCAGCCCCCGGCAACAATTTCCTCTCGCATGTGCCGCAAAAAAGGTGTCACCTCTTTAAGAGACCCGACCAGAAGAAGCCCCGAGTAGGAAGGAACTGAAACGAGAATCGTTTGCCAATTTCCTGCACAAATGCACACTTTCCCCCGCCGCTGCTCTCATTTTTAGTTCTAATTAGGAAAACCCGTATAATAACTCCTGGCCGGCAGATACTCCTTCATTTGCCTCGGCCCCCGAGGCCACTGGGCGAGGAGAATGACTCTGGGTCTGAGGCTCAATTTGCTGTTTGGCCAATTCCGATGCCTAATGAATGGGAGCTGGGACAACTCCAGCTCCAGCTCCAGCTCCAGCCCCAGCCCCAGCTCCAGCCTCAGTTGCAGTTCCTACTATGCTCTTCGTATGCAGACAATAAAGAGTCAGCCCTCCCGGTTTTTCATCATTTTCCTGGGCTTCCCTGCAAATGAGCAAATGTCATAATCAGGCCAGTTTCCAAATGTGAGAAGCCGTTGCCAGGAGCCTGGAAAATTCATCAAAATGTAAGTGAATCTGCTCCACAATGGACAGTAGGGGTATATACACAGCGAAAAATATATACTTTTGTATAATAAGTTATATAAGTTAAGGTTTGAAGACAATTCTAGCACTTTAACAATTTTCATTTGCTTTTATTTAATTTCCCTCGGCTATTTTTGGGGTTAAAAAATGGCCTAAGTTATCGATTAATAAATCGCGATAACCAAATTCTCTCGATTGTTAAGACTATCGCTGTTTACCCACCATTACTTCTCCTTTCCTAGTGTTATTCTTGCCTAGGAGCCAGGGCCACACACCCATTCGGGGCTCCCGAGACCACAGAGAGGTGGTTCCCTTCTCAGAATGCAGCACAAACTTTGTCTCTCTCACTTCAAAGTGTCATTAAAGTGTTAATTGCTTTCCGCTCCCCTCCTCCCCCATGTGTGAGAGCTGAAATAAAAAACAGAAACCAAACAAAAAATATATGCAAAAAGTGCAAAATCCGTGGGGGAACGGCGGCGCCGTTTGGTTGCCGGAACTTTGGCAAAGTTGGGGAAAAGATGGAAACGTGGCGCGAGCGGAAGTCCGCAATTAAAGCGTTAATTGTGTTAATTTCTTGCGAATTCCTCGAGCTCTGACGAAGACAAAAGATATATCACCGGCAGATGTGTGAGCCCACTGAACTAGTTACCAAATACCCCGCACAGAGCCACAAATCAAGCAATGCCCACCCACACGAGAAATGGCCGCGGGAACAGCTCTAAACGAGCAATTAGGAAGAGCTCTGCCAAAGTCTAGACATCGGTCATAAAAAACTGGATCAGAGTCCTCCGGCCGCAGGAAGAAGGGAACTATTTATGCCTATATGGCGGCCATTAAGCGGGGCCAACATGATGTTATGGCCTTCGACTTTACCCTCTCCCCAGTGGAGCAGTTAAAATCGCATTAAAGGTCCGAAATGAAATGACTAATTGGACAGATGGAAAAATCAAAGAGGTCCAATCAGCAGAACGGCAAACAGCGGTTGTAAAGGCACTCGGATGCCATATCTGTGAGATGCACAAACGGCGGAATGTCGCAGATGAGTGCCCCCGGTTCGGGCCCTTCCCGGGAATCCTCTCGACATTAGCAACAAAGCCTTTCAGCTTTCGGCAACCTCTCTGAGCCCGGCTGAACTGGAACTGGACTGATTAAGCCGCATTGGAGCGCGAGGTTTCTGTTTATATTTATACGATTCGGGAAAGATCTCTGAGGCCAAGGCTGGCTGACTGACAGCTGTTGACTGGGGCTGATACAGTGTGACAAAAATCAGGGAGTAAGAAACGAATCTGCAAGTATACTTGCCTTTATTTGTTAGCTATTTATACTGGTAAGAAACCTAAGGGCTAAAACTGTAAGCTGAGACATGTGGCCCTAAGTCTGAAGGTTTAGAAGTTTATATTCACAAAGATGTCTGTATTTTTTAGGCAGCCTCTCTAATTAAACATTTTTAAAGGGTATCCAGCACCAAGCCAAGTTTGAGGCTGTATTTTCCATGTCGTTCGAGACCCCTTTTTGAGGTTAGTGTCGTCTGAGTACTTTACGACACATCGTCACGCTTTTGTGACATTTTGCCCCCTTGGTCCGCCCAGCCTGGGCCAGCTCGGTTGGGATTCGTTTGCTTTGGTTGGCAGCACTCAAGACTTTTGCTTTTTCGGCCACTTTCAGCGGATGCCCGTACAATGGACTTAAAAATTCTCTTTCAACACTCAGAGCCATCGGTGCTAAGCATGCAAAAGCGGAGGAGCCGGGTGCCCAAACAACAACAGGGCCGGCGAATGAGCAATCCTTTTATGGCCTTAATGCGATTGATGGTCCATCGTCTCGTCTCCAGTCGCAGTCACAGTCCCAGTCCCAGTCTCAGTCTGAGTCTCAGTCTCAGTTTCGGCGTGTTTGACAGCCGCCGACGGACAAGAGACAACGGACAACGGACAACGGACAACGGACAGCGGACAGGGGCAGCAGACAACGAACGCAGATTGATGGATCCCCACATTAAGGGGATGATGTAGGAGACAATGATAATTTTTTCGTTATTGTATTCCGGAGAAGCAAAAGATTGCCGTGGCGGAGAGCAAGTGGAATAACTTTAATAAAATCGAAAATCGCATAATTTCCGAGTTCCAGGAACGGGTTAGCCGGCCCATTAAAGTCGGCCGAAAGTGCATCGTATCCTGGGCTGATTTTCAAATGCCTCACATCTCCGAGGGAGTTTCTGGCCAGAGATCGGGCGATTTGTCATCACAGCGAGGTGGGTTTGAGGGGTTTAGATTTATGGGAGGTACCTATAATGTTTAGTATAAATAATAGAGAGAACTCTATGTGTAGTGGGAGTAATTAAATAAATTAAGTACAAGCTGGACCCAATACTCAAACTCACTCTAAGGCCATGGATACCAATATTCTTACTATTGAAATATATTTTATATATTACTTAATATTCTATCTCCTAATACAAATACAGAAATAAATATTTAGTTTTTAAATGAAGTTACCTATAATGTTTAGTATAAATAATAGATAGAACTCTATGTGTAGTGGGAATAATTCAATAAATTAAGTACAAAACTAGACCCAATACTCAAACTCACTCTAAATTCAAGGATACCAATATTCTTTCTTTTCTTCTATTGAAATATATATTATATATAACTTAATATTCTATCTCCTAATACTAATACACAAATAAGTATTTTGTAATTAAATGAAGTTACCTATAGTGTTTAGTATAAATAATAGAGAGAACTCTATGTGTAGTGGGAGTAATTAAATAAATTAAGTACAAAGCTAGACCCAATACTCAAATTCACCCTAAGGTCAAGGATACCAATATTCTTACCATTTTATATATTATTTATTTTATAAATTATTTAATATTCTTTCTCCTAATACTAATACACAAATATATATTTAGTATTTTAATGGAGTTACCTATAATGTTTAGTATAAATAATAGAAAGAACACTATGTCTAATAAGTGTAATAAAAAAATGAAGTACAAAACGAGACGAAAAACTCATAAAACTCACTCCTTGAGTTTTGGACCTTGGTCTTACCAATATTTTTACCATTGGAATATATTTTTATATAAAATGAAATACGATTTAATATTCCTTTGAAGAAACTTTAAGGCCAGCCACCGCCAAGAGCCAACAGGTTTCCATCATCGTCTGGAGATACTCCCTGGCATTGGCTTTTTCTTTTGGTTGGCGGAGAACCCGAAACATTTTCAGTCGGCTTTAATTTAATTCACCCTTATTATATGTAGAACAAAGGCCAAGGCAAAGTGGAATGTAAAACGGATGCGGAGGACGATGTATATGACTACCGCGAAAGGATAATGGGGATCATTAAACGTATTATCGGCAGGGATGTGTACGCCAAATAAATTGAGTCTCAATTAGGCCCCGATTAGCCGTTAATGATTATAATTTCGGGGAATTTCCAACCACTGATTCACTGAAGAAGACCTCTATGGCTTATGGCTGCGACGTGGGAAACTCAGTGCCAGGCAATTGCTTCTTCCTATTAAATGCTGGCCAGCCCAGTGACTACAAAGCCCAACTGCAGGTCGCATATCAAAAGCGTAGCCAAAAGGCTGAGAAAAGAATGCCAGGCATTTGTCTTCTTCACGCCACAATGGAGAGGGACAGGTACCCACAGGTAACACGAGGGGCCTCGGGTTGGGTGCTAATTTCGCAAAACTAAAGCGGAATGCCAAGAAAAACTAAATAACTAGAGTCAACCAGGCAAGACCGGCTCGGGCACTCATTTCTGCTCTGGAAACCACCCAGCTCAATTATATGTATTTGCACAATTCACAATTAACGTATCAAATCTGAGCGCTAAACTAAATCTAATTACCGGGCACTGGTCTCAGGCCATGGAGGAAAAGCCGAACTAATTGTCAGAGGACTTAACGAACTTTATATACTCTTACATACAGCGGAGAGAGTTACTTACCTTCCTTTATAATTAATTACTAAATAAATTATTATTATAAATAAATTAGCTGGGAAATGTTATGAGATATAAAGTCTATAAGCCTTAAGGCTTCATTGAAGTAAAAATTAAAATTTAACCTATTGTACTCTTAAAAGGTATGATATTGTTAGCAGATATGTATATTAAGTACTAGTGAGTACTAGTATATTAAGTACCATTACCAGTGAGAATAAGCATTTTGGTAAAGTGAGACTGTTGTCATTTATGTTCCATTTCCCAATATGTTCCCAATAATATGTGAAACGATCAAACAGGTTAAGATTAAATAGGTTAAGAAAGAATCAGTGAGATCAGTGAAAAGAGTGAAAACACATTGTTATAAAAACTTAAGAAATAATCTGGAAAATAAAGGTGAATCTATCTATAAACCGGGGGTAATATTTCTCTGTTTCTATAACTTTGATAACCCAATTTAAAAGGGTAAATGGATGACTTGAGAGTGATTATACATTTATATTTTACTCTAGAAAAGAGTTATACATCATTATAGTCTTAAGTATTTCTCTGTTTCTATAACTTTGATAACCCAATTTAAAGACTAAATTACTAAATTAAATAATTAATTACTAAATTAATTAGCTGGAATATGTTATGAGGCATAAAGTAGATAAATCTTAAAGCTTCTATGAAGTAAACATTAAAATTAAACCTATTGTACTCTTGAAAGGTATGATATATCATTATAACCTTAAGTATTTCTCTGTTTCTATAACTTTGATAACCCAATTTAAAAGGGTAAATGGATGACTTGAGACTGAGCCTACATTACAGCCATAGCCACATCCACATCCACATCCAACTCCAAGTCCCAAGGGGCGGTCAGTGGCGGCAGCTTTCTGTGCTACTTCCGACAGCCTCGCGGAGTCGGAGTCGGAGTTGGAGTCGGAGTCGGGCCTGGTTGTGGATCTGGAGTCGCAGTTGGACTTTGGCTAAATGCTCCGATGGCGTTGGCTGCCATTTGTCAGGCAGCCGACCGCAAAATAGTTGCACTCGCTCTTTGTTGGTGCCGGAGCTGGTGCTTTTTTGTTGCCTGCCCGCTTGACGCGATAATAAGAGCGATGGGGGGAGCCAAGGAACCGGGGGCCCAAACCCAGACCCCATCCCATCCACAGTCGTAGTGTGAGAACAACTACTGGCCCAGGTTTATTCTTCTTTTTTTCGCCGTTTCGCTAGTTTTCGCGAGGAAAATAAATACCAATCTACATAAAAGTGGAAACCAAATAAGAAAACACAGTCCGTTTGCTGGCCATTTGGAGAGAGGGAAAGGAAACCTGCTCCTGTCTGCCTCCATTGAGAGCGGCCAGCAGAAGAGCCGGGGAGTCGCCAGAAGTGGACAAAAAGCGCTAGGAAACCGCAATGGATCAGGGATGGAACCAGGTTTACTTCTGGCTGGATGGATCCACATCGATCACTGGACTGGTAGGTTATTTTAGGTTTAAAAATATACATTTCATTTGAAAAGAAACTATACAACTTAAGAGGTAAAAACTATTTTAAAGTATTTTAAGTATTTCTGTTAAATATCTCTGGACTTTTTGTAATATTTTCCCCAGTCCTAGTGGAACTGAAAGCCTTTCGTGAGTCACGAGGCCATCTCTTCAGTTGGCCAACGCTGGCATTGGGGCAACCGGGCAACTGGCAACTGGCAGCCGAGCCGGGCATCTGGACTGGGAGGTTTTTGCGGTTACAATTTGGAGCAGAGGCCGGGCCCCAGTCTAGTTTTGATGAAATTGCTCGAAATAATAGGGTGAAAATGCTTTGGTGCTGGTGCTGGTGCTGCCTTCGGATTGCTTTGCTTTCTGCTTTCTGCACTTCGCCTTTTAACTCTTTCGCGCTTTGGCTGTGAAAGACCGAAAAGGCGTTAGCTGAGCTGAGCCAACAAACCGATCCCCGCGCGCCGACAAAAGTTCGGCACAAAAGTCTGAGTTCAACACGCACAGGGGAGTTTCTTCTTGTACTTTTTTATTTTTCCCCCCTTTGCCGTTTTTATGGCCAGCAGAAACACAAAAAGTGGGTGAATCTAAAGCCGAGTGAAAGATTTGTGGTGCAACTGCCTCCGCTCCCCCTTGTGTGTGGAAATTGGGTCTGGTGTTTGGAGTTCGACTTGACAAAGCTGAGATTTCCATGCGGTTGCCAAATGATTTCTATACGAGAGCGAAATAAATGCACTCGCACGTTCATATTTCTGCCGTGTGGGGAATCCAATTAGCGATTTGCTTTTTGTGGGAACAGAACGGATCAAAGAGATAGTTGGCAATCGCATTCCAGGCTCACAGAACCCACCTTGAATGGGGATTTATGTGCACAGAAAACAAATTAAGATTTATGATGATATTAAATAAATTGTCTTGGGATCTTTGTGGTTTTTTGTTGATATGGATACCTCTTTTATTAAGATCCCTAGAGTACTCTTTCCCTAATTTATAAAATGATTAAATCACCAAAGAGTTTACTAGAACCCTAACAATGATAAGAACTTAATCTTATACCTAAAACTAATATATATAAATATTATTTGAATTATAAATATATATATTAAAATACCATTATACTCTTTCATTAATTTATAAATTGATTATATCACCAAAGAGTTTACTAGAACCTAGCTCTTAACAATATATACATTTAACTTTCAAATAATATAGTTTAGATATTAGTTTAGGTATAAGATTAGGTTCTCAATATCTTATACCTAAAACTAATATCTGAAACATATTATTTGCAAGATAAATATATATTAAAATATCAAATACTCTTCTTTTTTCCAGGTGCATCCTGACCACATTCATCTCATCATCCTCCATTTATGATGAAAAAATCGAATATAAATTTTATATAAATAAAGGCAGACAACGCTCACCGCTTTAATTGAGTTACCTGTCCACTCAGAATATATATATATATACAGAGTGAAAAAAACGTGAAAAGGCAGAGAGTAGCTGGGAATAATCCACAAAAATCACCGCCAACCCTTTCAAATCAATTACTTCAATCAATTTTTAACACGTTTGCGCTTCTTGGCAGCCGTCGGCGCCTTGGTGCCGCTTTTTATCCATTCAGTTTTTGCTAAAATTTTAATTATGAAGATTAAATACGAGCACAAAGGCAGAACAAACTAACCTGCCATAACAAACTCGAAATAATATTAAAGAATTTTTATTGAAATAATGGCAGGCGGCGTTCCCGTTCGCGGTTCGTCAGTGTCAGAGGAGGGACTTCAAAGGCGCAAGCGATTCCTCCACTGGAGGAGTTCTGGAGAGCAGGGAGCAGGAACTGGGGCTGATTGGGGGCGACGACAGGCTGTCGGTGCCCTCACTGCGCTCCGCTTCTGCCGCTTTCCTAATTGAAATGTTCCGCACCATATTTCTCTACGCTTTACCACCTGCTGCTCCGCGGATGGAACGGATCCCCGGATTCCCCCTGCTAAATAGTTCTCGCCGGCTGAGTGTCTGTGCTCTGGGACTGGGACCCTCGGACTCTCTGGGCTCACTCGCAAATTGCAGGCAAACCGCTGGAACAGAGAACAACAAAAAACTAAGGAAAAAATATAGTAAAAAGCAGCAAACAATGCACTGACCAGCGAGCATCCAGCCATCCGTGGGCCATCGTTTTCATCCGCTTCCTTCATTATCAACGCCAAGTTGAGCCCGTGATGATAAAGGCAGTTGAGGGACTCGGCCCGATTATTTTTCAGCGCTCTGGCCATTTTCTCGCCGACTGCGATATTAAGCCATACTCTTACCCCAGTTGAGTGAGTTTGTTTCAAAAATCAGTTGCAACTATATATTTAGTAAATATATTAAATACTGGTGATATTTTTGTCAGCTGTGCATAAATATTTCCTTTGCATAGATTGTTTAATATAAGTATAAAACTTTGCCTTTATTGATATTATTTCCCAAGAAATAAATGTAGATTAGTCTACTCTAACTTTACCTAAATACAGCAGAAGAAATCACATTTTAATATCCTAAAGCTTTATCATATTTATAACTATATTAAATACTGGTGATATTTTTGTCAGCTGTGAGTAAATATTTCCTTTACATAGATTGCTTAATATACATACTTTGCCTTTATATTTCCCAAGAAATAAAGTATAGATTAGTCTATTATAACTTTAACTGAATACAGCAGAATAAATCACATTTTAATATCCCTAAGTTTTATCATATTTATAACTACATATATTAAATACTGGCAATATTTTTGTCAGCTGTCCGTAAATATTTCCTTTACAGAGATTGTTTAATATACGTATAAAACTTTGCCTTTATTGATAATATTTCCCAAGAAATAAATAAAGATTAGACTATTGTAAATTTAACTGAATACAGCAAAAGAAATCACATTTTTATATACTAAAGCTTTATCATATTTATAACTATATTAAATACTCTTGATTAGTTTGTCAGCTGTGCGTAAATATTTCCTTTACATAAATTGTTTAATATACCCATAAAACTTTGCCTTTATTGATAGTAATTCCCAAGAAATAAATATAGATTAGTCTATTCTATCATTAAATAAATGCTTCAGAAGAGATAACTTTTAATATCCCTAAGCTTTATCATATTTATTATTATATTACAGGTAAATTTTAAATATTTTCTAGACTCTACAGGAGCGAGGAAAAATTTAAATGAAAATATATACGTCAATCCTTGTGATGTTATTATTTCACAGAGTATTCCCAAGTCATGGCGCAGTCTCAGCTCCAGTTTTCGCCCATTTTTGCAGCCATTCGCCTGCATTTTTCTAGGAAATAATTCTCCGCTGCTTTTTACCAGCTTTTTTTTTGTGTCTTCCCCAGCCAGGCAGTGTCTCGTCTCGTCCAGTTGCGTCTTCATAGTCGGCGGACGGCGGAGTTCTCAGGGTCGGTCGGCGTGGAGTGCCGGGTGCCGGGTGCTCCGCCGCTGTCAGGCAGAGTGTCACACCTGTCACTTTTGCGGCTGATCACAACAGCCGCCGACGAGCGGCGACGACCTCGCCCCATTATTTCCACGGCCTGGCTGCAACAAGGTGTGAACGTCAAATAATCACCTCTGCTCACGGCATGGTCTGGCTGAGGAATCCACCTTCGCCGGGTATTTGTTTTTCCAAAGAAAATTTTGCGCGTTTTTTTGGAGTTTTCCCGGCACGCCATATGTGTGAAATTTCAGTGGAAAGACGCGGCAGCGGCAGCGGTGCCCGCCTGTGGTTCCTTTATGTTTGCATAATTATTTTATTGCAGACTGGGCCGGGGGCCAAAAGTCTTATGAATATGAAAGCAGGAGGCGAGACTGTGTCCTCGTCATTGTTGCAACATGCTCCTCCCAGAAGCCGGATGCCGGGGAAAGTGCCCGAAAGGTTTTCCCACCCAAACCCAGGCTCATCTCCGCTGATCCCGCGGAGTCTAGACAACTGGCAACCGAAAAACTTTTGCTCTGCTTTCACTTTGCTGTGGAAGGACTCTGCTCAGTTCTGTAGGCATTTCTTCAATTAGCGTTTTTATTATTTTTAATTAACAATTTTGCAACTTAATCCTTGCCGCCGAGTGTACGGATAGTTGGAAGCTGGAAACTGGAGTTCCCCTCCAGCTCACTTCCCCAGTGGCATAATCGAATCAGCGCCGCTTGAGCAAAGTTTGTCTAAGGACAAAAAGTTTTGCTCCCTCTGCCCGGGGAGCTCCTCCACCATCTCCACCAGACATGTGCATAATTATGTGGCCAGGAAGTGGGGGTGACCCGGGCCCAGAGACAAAGGGTGGACAACTAATTGAGCGATGTTTGTTGTTGCAAAGAAATGTTCTCCAACTTGCAGCAGACAACCGGCAGACAGTGCCATCGGCCGAGGAAATGCCGAGTGCCGGGAATGAAGTTTGACAGACTGGAAAAATGGCAATTAAGCTGGAGATATGATTATCCTGCAGGAGGGGAGTTAATAAAGGGTAGTGCCAGTGGGATCCAGGGACCGAGCGAAGATGATTACTAAGTATTCCCTGAACGGGTGCAGCATTTCCAATTCAAAGGGTAAACTTTCTCCATTGCTTTTGGCACATACGAGGAAACTTTTGTAATGCTATTAAATAGCTTTATAAATTCTTAATGCCAGCAAGGAGAGTGCTTAGCCAGAATCCTTTCTTACAAGTATTAGTAGTATTTATATTTATACAAACTGGAAGATACTCTTCGAAGGACCTTCACTTCTTCTTCCTGCGAACATAAACATCGATGCTGGTGTCGTCGTCTGCATTCAGACTGGTATTTGATTTGGGACGTGGCTGCCTGGTGAGGATCGCCGCGCAGTTGATGCAGATGTTGTTCATCTCGTCGGCACAGGAGTCGCAGTAGGGCAGGCCGCAGGCGGGGCACAGGACGAAGGAGCTGACCTCCGGGTCGTTGCAGATCAGGCAGCAGAGCTTGCCGCAGGGGCAGTGGCGCAGCCAGCCGAAGGCCCGCGGACAGGCGAAGCGGAGCCGCAGGAGCGGATTCAATGCCCTGCTGAGGCGATAGTTGGCCATGTTGCCTTCCACTTCCTCCACCAGGTTCTGGAGGGCCCTCTGCCGCTGGCGCATGATGCGGTTGTACAGGAAGAGGATGCGCTGCTTCTCCCGCTTGCAGTAGAAGTAGCCGCAGGTGACGCGCCTCAGGCGCAGGAAGGTGTGCGACTGGCAGATCAGCACCAGGATGGCCAGGTAGAGCAGCAGCAGCCAGTAGTAGAAGCTCCAGGGCAGGACGTGGGCGTTGGGCAGGCACTGCTCGTTGCTCAGCGACGTGGAGACGTGCTCGTGGATGTTGAAGTTGTGCATGGTGAGGCGCAGCAAGTGCGCCATCTTGCCCACGCCAGTGATCTGGGGGAAGGAACACATTATAGGCATTGGAAACCACTGGAGGATCAGCTGAAAGATACCCACATTGAAGCGCACCTCGTGCTCGCCCTCCTGGTGATACTGAATCATCGATCGCTGACGGATGATCTGCAGCAGGTCGACGACTATCCGGTCGAACAGGATGAAGATGGCCGCGGTGAACATCTCCAGGAGCAGTAGCAGCAGGCTGGAGACCACCAAGTTGGTCTCCTGGCTCGTGCGCGTCTGCAGGCGGTCCAGGTCGACGTACTTGGCCTTCTCGTAGGTGCGCAGCGGCAGGAGCGTCTCCCTGGCCTTCAGCCTGCGCCGCCGGTCCACGTGCTTGAAGTACCTGGTGATGTACACGTTGTCGAACTCCACGTCGCCCAGGTACTTCAGGTAGTACCTCATGGAGGCGTAGGGCAGACGCAGCATGAACAGGCACAGGATCACCTCCAGCACGCCCATGATCCTGAGGAAGGCTCGGCGTCGCCTCTCGAACTCCTCGGTGAAGGCCTGCGTGGTCCTCTCGGCGGACTTCAGGTGGCTCTTGGCCAGCTCCTCGTCCCGCAGCTCGTAGCTAACCGAGATCTCGGAGCTGTTGTCGAAGAGCTCCTGCTCGCTCCGCAGCAGCTCCACGTAGGTCTCTCCGAAGTTGCGCGGCACCACCTGCGAGGGATCGCATATCTTGTCCGGATTGCCGAAGAGGTCCAGCTCGCAGATGATGTCCACGCGGTAGGGCCAGCAGATGGCCTTGGCGATCCAGGACTTGAAGTTGGTGGTGCACTTGCGGTAGCCCTCGCGGAAGACCTGCTGGCAGACGCGGTGGCCACTGTCCAGCTGGTGCTTGCAGCGGGTCTTCATGTTCCGCTGGAACCGCTCCTGCACCTCGCCGGCAGTGGGCAGCTCCGGCTCGCTCAGGCTGAGATTGTGCGTCTTCTTGGCCCAACTCTGGTAGAGGGTCCCTTCTGCCTGGTTCTCGTCCGCGATGTCCGTCTGCTCCACGGCATACTTGACATCGTCCAGCACTCCGTGCAGCTCGTCGAAGCTCTGCCGGATCTCGACCACGTCCCGGTCCATGCCCTTCAGGGTGTTGGTGAAGGGCTTGGCCATGAGGTCGAAGCGCGTCTTGGTCAGGTTGTAGGTCAGCACGGTGGTGCAGACGAACACGCGGGCCACCTCGCCGGCATTGGCCACCAGGTTGTCGATGGGTCCCGCTATGATCAGGGCGAAGGCCATCGCCCTCAGGTACGTCTTCCCCGCCTGGCCCGCCAGCCCCACGAAGCACAGCACCACCATGGTCCGGATGCAGAGATCCAGCGCAAAAGCCGAGCCTGTCACCACGATTAAGATGGCTAGCAGGACCGGGTTGAGGCTGTGCAGCACCAGGCGGAAGTTCAGCACCACCATCTTCCATATCAGGTAGCCCATGACCAGGCCCACCACGAAGCTGGCCACACGGCGGGCGAACCGGAGCCTCGGAGTCTCCTGGCTCTTCGGTCCGTGGATCAGGCAGTAGATGGGACGCCAATTCCAAATCAGAAACATGTCGACTTCTGGGTACTGTTAGGCTAAAAAGTCTGGCTAAGAGCTTGCCACAGATTTTAACTATAATTATTACTAGTTATTCCTTAATCTTAGCTTCTGAATAAATTTCAAAATGCTGCTCCTAGCTAAGCCGAGTTGAACTTTATCAGTTTTTGGTTTTGTTTACAGAACCTTTAATGACATTGCTGGCCAGGCCTTCTTGGCTAGCTCGGGACTAGCCCTTAGTCAAAGTTGGCCCAGTAGGAACCCTGCCAGGCGGAGAGCAGCTGCCTCTGCTCTTAGCTGTTTTACGAAGGCAACTCGTTAATGGATAAGACTGGTTAAAGTAGTCGAAAGTAGAAATACGCTAACCCAAGAAATAGTTTAACTTTTACCTTGAGAAACTTTAAAGAGAATATTTAATTAGTAAGCCAAGTCCTCTCCTATTTTAACCTGCTTTAAGCCGCACCAAGGAGACCCCTTGAGAGGGTGCGATAATTCCAGAGCAGAACCTGGGAGTTGGCCAGAACCAGGACCCCCCAGACTATCGGCAGTTGGCCAGCGACCAGTCCAGACCACTTTTAGCCGACTAGGAGAATGCGAGAACATTCAGTTTAACTCCCTCTGCCCCAGCTCCGACTCCAGCTCCAGCTCCGACTCCAACTTCAGCGGGTAATCCAATTATAATAGAGCTGGCCGCGGAGCACCTGCCCCACTTGGGGGGATTCTTCTAAAATATAAAAATTGATTACATGCGTGTCTGTCTCCTTTTGTCCACACACTCGTCTTGGGCCGCCGGCCCCTCGGCGTTCGCGATCCCAAAAACTTGTTTGTTTGGGTCGCGTTTAAAAATTTATGAACTGCAGTCAACCGATAAAAGATGGATGGCATTGAATGCAGCCAGGAGGAGGTGGGGACACACCTCCAGCTCACTCCGAAATTGGTGCAGTTGCTCAATGTCGTCGCGCTCGGCGCGGTGTCACTCGCTGCATATTAAACAGTTTTTGAGATTCAGTTCCCCGGGTCCCAGAGGCGGCACTTCATCAGCCATCCGGCTTCCCTAGTGTGTCTGTGTGTGCTGCCAGTGCTAAAAAATTGATTGATCCTGCAGGAGCGGGGGGACTGGTGCGCCTCCTCCACTGTGACGACATCATCCGTAGACGTAGACGAGGAGACGGGGCGTGGTCTGGTCACAGGATGCCCAACGCACGCATTAAAACAATTTAAAATTCCCAAAGACCGAAGCACTAGGCATGGCTACAGTGGGTGGCATCCTGGAAAGGGTCCTCCTCCAGTAAAAGGTTCCATTTGGAGAGCTCCTTTTGGATTGAAGGAATGAGAAGCTAGACTGTGGGAGTGGTAATAACATTCAGAGGGCATAAAAAGGGTTCATTTAGTGAAGAATTGTTCCCTATTTTAGGATATTTAAAACCCAGAATTTTATAATAAAGCTCTTAAAAAAGTTTTGTCTACTGGGCCCACTGTACCCTTACCATGGGCGGTCGTGGCCGCTGGCTGGGCAGACTAGGACCTGCTCTTGTAAAGCTTTAAATGCATTAAATTGTCAAAGCGATGGCTATGCTAAAAGTTTGCTGGCCATAAAATTGCATGCCACAGACAAAAAAGGAGTCGCCCCATCATCCGTCGAAGGCGGTAGCCCCTGGATCCCTCCCCGAGTCCAGACTCCCTCCCCGGATCCCCCCAGCGGTACCCGAACCGATGCTGGTCAGTCAGTCAAGTCGGAAACCAAATGAATGATGAATTGCCTGTCACTTGCAATTTTTGCAGACGGACGAAAACACAGAACGAACCGATCCGGACGTTGGATGTTGGATGTTCGTTCGTCTTGCCGGCTTGTTTAAATTTTTCATGTTTTCCTAAGCCCCTCCCAGCGCCCCTTTTTTGGCTCTAACTTCTGGACCTGGTCCAGACACGGCTGCCCAAACGCTGACATGCCGACTGCTTCCATGGAATTTGCGTTTTAAAAAGGCGGCAACGTTGACATCCTTGTCATTGTCCCCTGTCGGCCACTTTTGGTCGAAAATGTTTTGCTTGGGCCCCGCAAAAATTCACAAATTTAATTGGGTGAGCTTCGGGAGCTGCAGCTCCAGCAGGGCCCCAAAATTATGAAATATTCTTTGGCCAAAAATATCAAGCAGGTAAGGAATGCCCGGCCGCAAAAAAAAATATTTTCCAGCCAGGACCAGGACCAGGCGGTATTTAAAGCAAAGAACGTCAGAAATGTCTGGATTTGGGGCTTAAGGGAATATCATAATTTGGGGCATAAATCGAGGGTTGAAAGAGTTATATAAAAGCAGCCGATGTATTGAGTAATCGGGAGGATATACTCTTAAAGTAAAAATCACATGTAAACCGCTTTAATTCTCATTACAAATTTGTCACTTCTCCTCTAGGAAAGCCCTCGTCTATCGCCCCAAAATAAGTCCTAATAAATCCTCGAATAAATCCTCGGTCTCCTTGATGTTTATGCAAAATTAGTTCATATGTCAGCTACAAATAATATACTAGGATAATTTGGGGCATAAATCTATAAGCAAAGATTTATATAAAGGCAGCCGATATATTAAGTAATCAAGAGGATATACTCTTAAGTAAAAATCACATTTCAACCGCATTAATTCCCATCACAAATTTGCCACTACTCCTCCAGTAGAGCCCTCGTCTATCGCCCCAAAATATGTCCTAATAAATCCAGGAATAAATCCTCGGTCTCCTTGATGTCTATGCAAAATTAGTCATTTGCCAGCCACAAATAGCATTCATCATAGCGATAGTGATAGGACGCTGGCATGGACATAATGTCCATGTCCGTATCGAAATGACCAGAGATCCACTAAAAATTGATTGTTTGGCGATTTATGTGGACAGTTGGCTGTGGGGAATTCGGATGGCCGAGGGCCGAGGGCCGGACATCATTAGGAATGCAAATAAATACACGCCCAGAATGTGTGGAAAATTGTGAAACATTTTAAAACGCCGCAGCGGATGAGTTCGTGGCGCCATTCTGGCTATTCCGCCTGTCAAAATCCATCAGGGTCCATCAAACGCACTTCCAGCCAGCCACGCCCCCCGGCATGCGTAAATAATGACAATGAGGGGCGGGCCGGGGGAAGAGAGTGAAAGCTGGCCGCCGATAAGGCCCTTTGGGCACCACTCTGGCCAGTATCAGGCCTCCCCTCTGAGCCAGAAAAAAGTGCCCAGGAAAATGTGGTGTCTGCATAAATTTTCCCTCTCCGAAATGAGAACTCGCACACGAATGCCGAATGAAAATTCAACCAAAATTAAATTAGTTAATTAATGCAGCCAGAAAAAAAACCAAAATAAAAAATAAAGCGAGCCGGGGGAAGGGAGAATCGGGGTCACCCATCAATCATGAGAGCAAGGGTCGCCGGCTCACGCGTGTGTCAAATATTTTTGGTCTACCGAACCCGTAGATTGCTTTCGCTTTCACTCCCCAAAACGCACAGTCAATCCAACTCCGGGCCCCAATCCCCAGAGCCATTCCTCTCTTGACATCTCCAATTGGCCAGGGAAGAAGTATTCACAAATTAGTTGCCCACATGTGTCAGGTGAAGGTGATTAAGCGGTTGGCCCAGGCCGAAATTATCCAAAAGCACTCCGACAACGAAGGCAAACATAATGAAAGCCAAATCCAAATAAGTTATGCAAAGAGGCAGAGTCAGCCCGAATGTATCAGATTTCGCGCTTTGCGGCTATAACTCAAATTTGTTCTGCCTTTTTCTGGGCCTAAACACGCCCAAAGCCTAAAGGTAAACATCGGATTTCCATTAGCTAACAAGGGTTAGCTTGGCCCTATAAAACCAAAAATTGGCCAAGGAATTTCGCGAG
The DNA here is from genome assembly GCA_008042775.1 of Drosophila pectinifera. Taxonomy (NCBI): domain Eukaryota; kingdom Metazoa; phylum Arthropoda; class Insecta; order Diptera; family Drosophilidae; genus Drosophila; species Drosophila pectinifera. The sequence goes on from VNKC01002551.1 coordinate 128,687, forward strand.
TTTGGCTAATGGGAGTTGCGGGAATACCCTAAAAAGCGGGACACATTACAAGGGCATTACAGAAAAGGTAAAAGGATTTTGACAAACTGTTTTCTGAAGCTGATTATGTTAAGCATAATTCAGAAACTACGATTTCGTTAAGATAAATAATATAAGTCCAATAAAACTATTTCCATTTCCCTTTGATTTTAACTTATATAAAACTTAAACTTATGAGAGCTTCGGAAATTCTATTACAGAAAAGGTAAATAGATTTTTAAACTGATTATGTTTAGCATTATTCAGGCACTACGATTTCGTTAAGATAAATAATATAAATCCACTAAAAAATGCTGCCATTTCCCTCTGAATTTAACTAATATAAAACTTAAAGTTGTATCCATTTAAACGTGGAGCTACACTTCATTCAGAGATCAGGTTTTTTATCTATATATTCCTCTGGTTGATGGACATTCTTTAAATCGTGGCTGCTATCCCCGGCGGCCATCTAACCCTTTCGGGGATTTGCATTAATTTATCCCGCCCGCTATTTCGCAGGTGGCTTGGCTTTGGTCATGTGAAAATTAGCATAAAACAAAAACAGAGTTTGTTCTGCATTTTTAATTAATTAATTAAAAGCAAGTCTCCGGGGCCAATAACGAGGCTATCAACGGCAACGTCATCGTTGTCCTAATCAACGTCATTATCGTGGAGAGACTCATGCAAATATTTGCCTCCTCCACCTTTGTCTGTTCTCGGTGGCACTCGGCTTGCATATGCATGAACCTAATTTTAATTAATATTTTATTATCTTAATTATGCATCGCACCTTGCCGCGCTTCCTCTCACTTCCTCCGCCAGCTGCGCCCTTCGGCCGGGTTTTGCGTTTAGTTTCCGACCTTTTGCCTAACAAATTATGGCCATAAATAAAGTAAACGAGTTAAGAGTGGTTTTGCGTGTTCTCCAGAATGCCCATTCGCACTGACTGCCTCTGTTTGTTTTTTTGTTTGTGTTTTTTGTCTCTTTGTTTCTGCTCTGTCTGGCTTTTTGTCTAGCCGCGGTCTGGCGGCGCTTGGCTAATGTCATTTTCATACTGTAACCAAAAAAAAAAGGGTTAACACGTCCGAAAACATTGCGCCGAGTGCAGGCAGGCAGCGTTAATTTCAGCTGATTTATTGGTTTTATTAGGGCTCTAATTGGCTTAAAGGGTTAAATGGCTTTGAGCAGGTGTGGGCGCTCACGTAGAGCGGCAAAGTAGGGGCTATAATAGTTAGGGGAATTTGCATTATTATAAAGGGGAAAAGATTGGAAATTGTTGTTTGAATTTATATGAATTTAATAAGTAAATATCTATAGAAATATCTTGAATTCTCCCCGCTCTTCCAGCTTTGTATCTCGAAGTAGTAACCCCTAGATAGTTTCGCTACAGTTACACTTATGGCTCACACTGTCTCTCCCGCATCTGAGCTACTTGGAGACAAGCCCCGCCGGAGACCGCAGAATACTCGAGTTTCAATAACAAACCGATGGAGTTCGATTTCATAACTCATCTGTGGCTGAGGAGACTCTCACTTTTCTGCTTTTCTCACACACATTAGCATTGGAAATCCATTAGGGCGGCGAGGGCGTGGCAGTCGCCCCGGGGAAAGGTGATGCAGGCCGGGCCACAAATGAGGCTGTGCCACAAACGAAAGTTTGTAATTTATTACAAATTAAAATAAATCAAATATCGAAAATATCGAAAATGGACTGGGGCGGGGCGATAAATCTGCCGCAGAGCAGGTGATTCAACGCCAATGTCTCTATAAGTTATAGAAAAACAACCAGAGATAGGCGTCATTTGCATTTTGAGTGGAATCATAAAAATGATAAACATTAATTTCTTTATTTTCCGGAGATTGGAGACTAGAGACTGGAGAGGAAACGATTTGTCGGGAAAAGAAAACAAACCACAGATATTCGGCTTTAAATGTAAATGCATTTCCAACGGAAAGCCCACTAATAGCAGATAACCGCAGGTAAGTAACCAAAACTAGTTCAATATATGGCTGAAAATGGAATTTAGTATGCCCGATGAAAGAGACTAGCTGTCATAAATGCAAATGCATCTTATCGCACCGTTCTAACCGGAAAATTCTCCGCAGGAAAGATGTTTTCCCCGACAAGTGGTAACCTCTCAGCAGCAGTCCCAATAAAGACGATGGAAATTCAATATCAGGCGAGATGCCATAATGGAGCAGCGGCGCCCCGGTAGATATGTTTACACTTTTATGCCCCAAACAAAGGCATTCTCAAAGAAACAGAACAATGGAACGGAACCGGGGCGTAGAAATCTCGGTGAGAATGAAATTTCAACACTTTAAAGGCGTTTTGAAACCAGAAATTCCCACTGCACGCCGGCCAATATATATACGTACGCCATAAATAGTATGCATATATGGATGCAGATCGGGCCAAACTGTCAAACGGTTCTGGCTGTGGAGCTCCTACAAAGTTTATACATGGTATTTCGTGGAAGCATGGAGCAAGGCTAGAGAAAAGCCACTTTTGATGAAAATAAATAAAGGTTAGGACGGACAACTCTGCCTTTAATTTGTAATGAGACCGTATTTTGTTTTCTTTGACAGATTAAAAACGTCATGAGTTAAGATAACATTCCTTGTGTCATTTACAGGGATACAAATTTAGAAACGATGGTACTGTAACATTACCTGCGATTAAAGCTGTCAATAACTTTTATGGTCGAGAATTTCTTTAAATAAAAACATTGCACTTGTAGAATTAATAAATTCATGAACTGTCTGCACTGCCAAATACATGAATTTATGTTTATGGTCACACTTCTGACTGTTTTTCATGAACTAATCCCCGCACAACTGCAGTTTCCGTTCCGACGTTTATCAAAAGCATTTTATAACTATCGCGGCGAGGCAACGAACTTTCGGGGCATAAATCAACTGGATACTGGCTACAACTCTGTTTGTTTATGCTTTTTGCCCGGGGTTTGTGTTGTCTGTTTGTTTGTTATGAAACTGCGGTTCGTCATGCTGTGACCGTTCTGAAATTGACTGACAGAACGGACCCCACGTCGGTTCAGAGCGATCCAAAGCTGGAGCCGAGTCCGCGCCCGAGACTGGAGGAGGAGTAGCAGTGGCTGCTGCCTGCGAAATCCGACAGAGAACCGCAGACTAATTAAATTAATTGAGGTGATTTTTGTCACAGATATCCAGATACGCCCGATGTGCCGTTACCCGCTTTGCCCATTTGTAAAGTGTTCCCCGATCTCAGGGCTTAAGCACGGTAAAAAATGTGGTTCGCCGCTTTATTGCGCGGAGCGCGTATTTTTTAAAACGATTTTGCGCTCATATCGTAAAATGTTGAACGCATGTAATCCATCGATATTAATGACTGGCCATATTTTTTGCTCGCCCTCACCGGGTTGATTGAATGGTTATTCATATTTTTTGCCGGACACCGTCTTTGTTGTGTGTCCGCGAGATGCCTTTGTTGTTCCTGTGCGTCGTCCATTCGGAATGATTTCACATTGTGAAATGCGGTCTGCTTTTTGTGATCCCAGCTGTAAAATGTTAAATGAGTGCAATCAGAATTTGGCGTTCATTAAAAGGGTCGTCGAAGGAGACACAGTGTGACCTACCTGTTGTTACTTTGCCACAGAGAAATCTGGACGAACCTTGGAACATGCCTATCGATTCTCAAAAACAATCGAAATACTTCTGAAATTGGTCGATATATAAAAAAAAAAACCTTAAATTATATATAAAATATAGAACATATATCACCCGCAATTAGTAATTTTAATGGAATTCTGGGGTGCTCATATATAAAATATAGAACATAACCCGCAATTAGTAATTTTAAAGGAATTCTTGTGTGCTCTTTTCTCTCTGCTCGAAAATTTATTCAACTGCACAATTATATTTAATTTAGCTAGGGCACAAAAGCATATATGCCAGATATACTAAATATATATAGTTGCTGCGGCTGTTGTGGGGCTATGAATAATATATCCAGCTGTGTTTAAACAATAGAAAACCTCAATTTTCCACACAACGCCCAGAAACCGACATTACGCTTATGCGTGTGATTTTTTTGTCGCCATTCTGTGTAAACGCGTACTAAATATTTAACAAGCTATTAAACCGACGTCAACAGCATCGGAATGAATAAATAATTTACAGAATAGCCGCCAATCGCCGGTGACCATGAGTGCCTGACTGCAGGACTTCTGGATTTAGAGCTGGGACCAACCTAACATGGCGTCGATAGTTTGGGAAATGAAACGACTGTACTTGGGATTTCCGCTATGAGTGACCATGACAGTTCAAAGGGATACTCTAATTCATATTAATTCAAATATAAAAAAATACTAAACTTTATTCAACGTTTGGTTTCCCTAAAAAAATGTCGTTAGGTACAATCAAGTATGCCTTGAATTTAATTTTATTTGGTTATTGTTACTATTTCAACCTCCCAAGGAAATCAGTTGTCTTCTGACTGTTCAGCAGTCCAGAGCTCCTTATTTGGTTTTATTTCATTTAATTTCACTGTGGAAAATATTTATTTATGGGATGTTATTATATAAAAAAAAAATTAGAAAATGCAATATTTTATTATTTTATTACTTTGTTCACTTATGGAATTGTTTTTAATAGAACGATACGCATAATTGGAAGTCTCTGGTTTCGAACGGTTGCTCTTAGATTGAAGCCAGGCTCTTGGTTTAATCAATCTGAATTGTTAAAATAACCTTCGATATATGGGTTTTAAATCGATTATTTTAATTTAATTTTTTTCCTATTTGTATAATTACTTCCATTTTATTTCTTGCTTAAGCATGACATTTTCATCTTGAGTAGTTTTGAGCTCTCCTTTCAAGGCGCAAATTATTTTACCAGAGATTATTAATTTATTTATTTGTTTTTTACCAAATTTATTAGTAAGTTATCAACAGAAATCGTGATTATTATTAATAATTATAATTATTTTGGGAAGGATAATAAGTTGCACATAATATGTGGATAATTACTTTATTAGCCGTGTTGAATATTCCATATATCCAGCGATAGTGTCATCGACAGCTGACCATTTTGGCCTGTTTAGATTTGGCCACCACCGAGTACCGTTGACTCTTTCGGACTTCAGACTGGCTGGGAGGAGTCGGCCCAGGATCCACGAACATGGCCAGTCGAGGTCCAGGGCGATTGTCAACTGTTGTTGTCAATTACGTTAACAAAACACGGCCTGAATAGAGCGGCTATAACCGAAACTGGAGCAGCAGAACCAGCAGCTGGACAAGGAAAAGGAGTTGGAGCGCCGAATGGTCCGAAATTTGTACGTCACAGCCGGGGATCCGGACTGGACCGGAACCGAAGCCACAGAGCCAAATCCAGACCATGGCCAAAAACAAATGCAAAGCAGCCGCTAAAACAAAGGGAAGCCCTGGCCAAGGAGGCAACGGAGAAGGAGTCCATGTCCGTGCTCATGTCAGGCGTTTAATTGGCATTGCCATTCGGTATGTGTTATTAACGATTTGTGGCGTGCAAAGGCATTTGTCAAAGTGTCACAAAAATGAACTCGGCAGGACAGCAATTCAGGCGCAGGGGAAGAGCCACTTTATTTGCACCAAAAGGATCTAAATAGATATAGTTTTTGTTATATATTTTTGAAATAAATACCCTTTGAAATACGCTTCCTTCTTCCTTTTTTTTAATAATATAAATATATATAGTTCCAGTACTCACTTTGCTAGCTTTAAGCCACAGGAATCATTGGTGCCGGAGTGTTGCCGGCGTCAGCATAATCTGAACTCGAAAGTGACCTTTTTAATTAAAAGCCAAAGTTGGGGGACTTGCAACAGTTCGTGCCGCATTCGCATGCCCGAAATTGCAACACCGAAAATTACACGGACATGGACGGGGGACGGGACGCCAGGGACGGGAAAAGGACGCCTTCAGAAATGAGAAATGAAGTCAGGAAGGGGAAAAGGAAGGGGGGCTGGCAGGGAGCGGTTATCTAATGTCTGGAGGCGAAGGGTCAAGCTTGGAGCAGCGCAACAGTCACGCAGAGCTGGGCGAGAGGGAAAAGTGTTAATAAATTTTCGGCCAAAACCAGACTCGGCCAGCCGTCGTGGCTGTAGGCCAAATTAAGACAACTTCGCGCCGCCGACGCAGTCGCTGTCGCTCGATTCGCAAATAAATTTGTTTAATTCCCACTCGACGGGAACAAGGAAAGGCCGGCCGAAATATATTTTATAAATTGTACTGGGGAGACCTGGATCTGGATCTGGATTGGGAGCCATCGCCCCAGGGAGCTGACTTGGCCAGGGGAACCACGGCGAAATCGTGCTGGGGACGGAACTGACTAATTAGACGCGTCACCGTTGCCGATTGGCTTTCCATTTCGGCTTTCCAATTGGCCCGGCTAATGAGCGGCGGAGTCGGCGGGGGTCGCGCGGGTCACAGCGCCCCCAGAGCCACTAATTGGCATTTGAGCCGGCCTGCAGGTAAGTGCACTTTTAAGGCTGCTCCCTGCTCGCTGCTCGCAGATTAGCCAACGGCTGACGACTTCCACTCTGTTTATGCAAATTACCTTCGATACCTGCACTGTCCCTGGGAATTAGGAGGGGGAAGCAGCTGCGAAGGGGGGAGTCCATTCCGGCTGAGAAGGCCAAGCCAGGGAGTTCCTGCCTCGAGGGGTAAGATACTATTAAGGAATGGCCCCCAGAGTTGGTTAAATATCTCTTAAAAGGCTAGAAAACTAAGGTTGGAAAAGGTTTTTATCTTCATTTTATTATTAAATTATAATCAATAAGAATACAAATATATATAATAAATTAATATATATTTTAAGCCTTTGTCTTTTAGCCTAAGGTTAGCTTAATTCCTGCTTTCCGAATTAAATTCATTTATGAACTATTAAATATTTAGGGAAATAAGATATGGTCTTAAAAATAAGCAAGATGTCTCTTCAACATACTTAAGGACCTATTGTATTCCTCTTTCTTCCTAATTAAATATATATTTATCTCCATTTTATTATTAAATAATAATCAACAGGAATACAAATATATTTATTTAATTAATATATATTTTAAGCCTTCATCTTTTAGTCTAAGGCTGATCTTTAACCCTGCTCTCCGAATAAAATTCATTTAAGAACTATTAAATATTTAGGGAAATAAGATATGGTCTTAAAAATAAGTAAAATGTCTCTTCAACATACTTAAGGACCTATTGTATTCCTCTTTCTTCTAATTAAATATATATTTATCTCCATTTTATTTTAAAATAATAATCAATAAGAATACAAATATATATTTAATTAATATATATTTTAAGCCTTCATCTTGAAGCCTAAGGCCGACTTTAACCCAGCTTTCCCGATAAAATTCATTTAGGAACTATTAAATATTTAGGGGAATAAGATATGGTCTTAAAAATAAGTAAGATGTCTCTCCAACATATTTAAGGACCAATTGCCTTCCTCTTCCTTCCAGTCTCCTTACTGTTGGCCAACAGTCAACTCCTTGCCCGGTTAATTGCGAATTCATTGGGCCGAAATCCTTTTTCATTATTGCAACATATAAATAATGTCCGTTTGCCCGACAAGCGACCCCATGTGCTGGCCATTTGTATTTAACATATCATTCATATAATATCAATTAGTTGCATATGTGTGCCGCCAATCTCTGGCCAGTCCTGGCCGCCTTGGTCCTTGGGACCCGCCTGTAAATTATTGGCAGCAGGACAGGGACTGCCCCGATGTCCGTTTGGCTGTCCCTTTTTCAGTGCTCTCATTTTTTCTCTCTTATTATAATGCTTTTTGTTCTTTTTGGGTCCCAGTGCCAGTGAGTGGCAAACGGGAAATGGATGAAAGCTCCAGTCGATTGGCATGCGTCTGTTTGTTGGCTGCTGATGGCGGGGAGATCGGGGGATCGGGGTACGGACTGGGCCTGGACCAGGACATGGGCGATGACAACATCGATGTGGGCACCCAGCTCCTCGGCCTTTGTTCTCGCCAACCTCATTTCTGCTCCTTCCCCAAACACAAAAAGCTCATTTTATGCCAATTTCTGGGTCCTGGAACTGAATGAAGTTTAACGAGCAGTCAAATGTGTGTGTCTGTGAGCCGGATGGACATTAACGTCTCACTCTGGCCAAAGCACCGACAAAGAGTGGCTCAAGGAACACAAGGTGGGCCTCCTGGCTCGAAGCCCGATATAAAATATTGAAAAATATGCTATTTGCTGCATTAAAGCTATAGCTTTTGGCTGAAATCAATGCACTGCCTCTCTGATTTCGAACAAGACAATTTCTGGGTTTCCATCTAATTATGCATGCCATCAGCGTGCCAGCTGCTGCCCCATCCAGCGATTTTGGGGGATTGTTAGTTTTTTGGCTTAACCTTTTGCCAATTTTAAATTGGCTTGGCTGGGACTGGGGTCTGGGCCTGGCCAAGTTCAAATATGCACAAACATTTGTTCAAAGGCTAAAGATTTATCTCGCCTGTTGTTCGCTAGACACCCTGTGGTGCCTGACTCCTGTCTGCTTCCGTTTCGTGCCGAGGTCCTCTTGTTATTTTATTTTCTGTCTTTTCGGCGGGGGAGTCCCCTTTTCTGTTTGTTTTTCCTTCGTATGAATACGAGCGCCGAGCGATACAAATCGGTGAATTTCAAGTGCAAAACTTGAATATGCAATTGCATTTTTGCACGTTCTGCGGTAGCGTCTTTGGCAGTACAGTGGGCACAGCCAATTGATGGACTGGGCTTTGTTTGCAGGCTTTCGGATTTCCATTTATATTAAAGTATTCCCTTGAAATCTTGATTAATTTCTCTTGGTCCGGATGAGGAGTGTTTCACAGTTGGAGTTTAAGAATATAGTATAATTAAAATAAAACAGATATAATAATAATCTTATCCTATCTGGTTTTTAAAGGGTATCTTCTAGTACAAAACTATATTTGTAGAATTTAAAATATATATATAGAATTAAATTACAAATAAAATGCATATAACCTGTTTAAAGTCATATTTTGCTTGAATGAATTCTATATTATTATATTATACGAATCCTATATTACAAATATTAAATCAATCCTATATTACAAGCCCAAAAATAAGCTCTCCTAATTTTCTGAATTTCAAGAGCTCACCTGGAGTGCCGCTTACCTGTGCAACGGGCCCTATTCCACACTGCCAGCTCCTTTGTTAGATCAGAACATTTTTCGGGGATTTCTTTTTCTGGCCAACTCTTGGTTACCAGCTCCCAGCTTCCAGCTGGCGAATTTGCATATTCGCGCTGCGGATTGAAATCAGAAACAGTGGGTGCCGAGCCAAGAACGGGATGCAGTGACACCGCGGGGAGAGTCCTCCTCGTCGTCCTCCGAGTGGAATCGATGAGTCGCCATCGAATCGCGAGGAGAAAATGCAAAATGTGCCTGCTGGGCAGATGGAAGGAGCCAGGAACCAGGAACCAGGAACCCGTCCGGCCATCCAAACAAATTCAAAAATGTTTGGTGAATTTCAATTGCTGACAAATTCGCCAGAGGAGCAGCTCAGGAGGCGAGTCAATGAATGGCGGCGCTGTTGATAATATTATTAGTACCCGGTGAATGGCAAATTGTCCTTGAGCATATAAATGGAATTTGAAATTATTTTATCAACATTTTTGATTGCTTCCAGCCGAACAATCACTCCCTGGGTCGCAGGCCGGAGTAATGTCGAGTGGCCGGGATGGATGGCAGTCATTGACTCTGATGGAGGCAATGAGCGTCCATTGGCAGTCCGGACCAGGCACTCTGGGCCCTAATAATATGCACAAAAGTTATGAATTCCCACACAGCACAATATGTTCCATTCCAGGGACGAGATGGCTATGGAAATGATAAATTTCAGAGTGCCTGCCTGCCATCCTGGCCATCCTGCCACCCGAAACGAGCTTCGAGCCGGACTGCCTGGATGTTCCTATGCTAATTATTATTGCATGGAGCAGGGAGCCGGGATGTTGGCCAGGATTTTAATCCGAGCAGATAAGGAAATTGCTTAGAATTCTAAATGGACCCAGGGCCAAATGGAGCAGAAGTTATGGCCCAGATGGAAGCCCTGCCCACGGGTTCAGGTGTTAAGCTGCTGATGGATATTTAAATGGGTTGAGTCAAGTTCCCCTCTGATTGAAATAAGTTGACAATGCGAGGGGAGCTCGTGGCCGATGAAGCATCGATTCAGAAGAGGATTTAGCCGGAAATGGCTGCCTGAAGTGGAGCTGGAGTGGAGGAGCCGGTAAATGAAGTGGTTCGGTGGATTCTTGAGGTGGCTTCTCGGTTTGGCGCTTTGCAAGTTCGCGGTTATTCAACTTAATGGAGGCTGTGGGCTTTTCAAGAGCTCCAAAGTGATGGAAGCTGTTGAATACCAAATGGGTTGGCTGCTATTTGTTTAGCCAAGAAAATAAAGCAATGACTAAATTGAGTTTAGGGAATTTAAGTGATTGTGGCTATTTACTGCATCTCAAGAATTATAACAATGTGTCCACCTTGCCAGCTCGCCTGGCATTTGCAATCTCGACCAAGTCAAGACACTGGAATCCCATAATTCTGATAAGATTAGGCACTCAAAAGATTTCAATAAAAATCCCATCTTCACACCGCTCCTCCACTCCACCTCTCACCTGCCCGAGTCAAGCACTCTTGTCTGGAATTAAAATTTAACAAGCAAACACAACAAAATAACCAAAAATAATCTTCACAAAATCCCAATATACAAAAATCCAACCGAAGCATCACTCAGCCACTTCAGTCTCTCGAAAGAGGGGAGAGGGTTCTAAAACTGAGCAAAAAGCCAGTTGAATATGAAGTACTATTGATTTGCACTGAAAATGCAATTTTCGGATGGCATTAAGAGCCGTTTTTGCGGGGGGCATGGAGGGGAAAATGTCTGTGTGAAAAGCTTTTTATGGCTGGCATTAATTTTGATTTTCCATTTTGAAGCTCTCGGCTTTTGGCTAAATATTTTGCACTCGTCCGGAGCTCGGCACTTGAGCCTTTTCGACGTCGTCTAATGCGGCATCAATTTTTGGCTGCATTTTGATTTTTGATTTTTACCGGCTCCCTGGACGCTCTTGTGATAGCTGCTTCCTATATCCATATATCCATATATCGCCTCCGACTTCGCTGCTCTGCCTATTTGTTTTTGGCCTAATGCAAGGCAAACAAGGCTCTAATTTAAATGGCTTTTCCTCGGCAGCTCTCATCAACCCTGCCAGTGTTATGACAGTTGAAGTTTTGACGTCGCCGCCGGGGCAGGCAGTGGGTGTGCGGGCATGCAGTGGGTGTGCGTGTGTGTGCGTGTGTGTGCGGGTGTGTGCGGGTGTGTGCGGGTGTGCTTTGGCAATTCATTGGCAAAAGACAAATACACATATGCAAATAGGCAGATGCGAACCACTCGAAAACTAATGTAGTATGCACACGGCCCTCACCTCCGCAACTCCACTTCCACTCGCAAGTGCCTGCAGTCGATTACAGGCGGAGTGGCTCCACATATCCCCATATATATAGTGTGTATATATGCGTGGAGCAACATACATATTCAATTTAAATTATTACTAAATTGGCTTTCGCAAATTTCCATTATGCACTTATTTCATTTTCGGTGACGAGGACTAAAAGCCTCCTCGTCTGCGTAGGCATGCTCGCTCTCGGATTGATCCTATACAAATACGGCCGACTATATATGTATATGTATGTGCCAGAGTCGTCCTGCCATCAATAAGCAATTTAATTTGTCAATCGTCCCTCCCGCTCCCTGCCTCTGTTGCTCACTCGACACACAGTCAACAAAATCCATCAGCCGGCAATCCATGGCCGGCTTCGGCCCGACTCCTTGGCCCGGCCTTCATCGGGCGGCAATTAAACGCCACCAGAGGCTGTGAGCCGAGAACTGGGCTTGTAATTAAAGTAAACATGGTTATGCTGGCACACACACTTGGGCATTGTCATAAAATTGCGCATATAAATGGCCTGTGCATGTATTTATGCTGATCGCATTAATAACGCGCATACGTCATGTGGTACAAGGACACAGGGAAAATCAGAGCGTGCCTTGTGACGGATCGGATTGGGATCATAACTGAATTAGTGCTTGGGCTGGTTTGCATAAATTTAACCAGAAATTGGACGCCCTGGGCTGGCTTGTACAAAGCCTTTGGTAAACTAAATAAAGTCTTTAGTTCTACATTTTACATACATAAATTGTCACACTAAATGAATTTTTAGAAGCATAAAGCAAATATTTCCAGGGCTTTAACAAACAAAGCTGCTCCCATAGGAAATATCTTTGTTTGGCCCAAGCCCTGCAGGCAAAGGCCCGGCCCAAACATGCTGATTTGCTTATAAACACCTGTAAACGTTGCCAGCCAACCTGGCCAATACCTGGGAGGAGCAGAGATAGCATCGGGGATAACAGCAGACCAGGATGTGGCTGTGGGTGGCGAACAGATTTCCTTGCACTTGCCGGGCATTTGATTTGTCACCCAAGGCGTGCAAATGATAATCGAAAAATCACTCAGCTGTGCGTGTGTCCACCCACTCCTCTCAACCCCCTTCCCTGACTCCGTCGCCGCCTCTGATCCTTGTCCTGGCTCCGACTGCCTGCCCACCTGGGTGTGGGTGTGTGGGTGTCCAAAGCTGATTTGTCTGGCCGCTTGACTGGCCTGCTCCCCCAACGTTTGGGCCTCCGGCCTGGCCGCCTGCATTTCCGCATCCGGTTTTGGCATTTGACACCACGGCCAGAGACGCACCAGTGCACAGCCAGAAAAATAGGGTCTTAAGAGACAAGTAGTTTGGAATATAAAACAGGTAGAAATTTCACCTAAAAATATATTTGGTTTAAACTAGAAGTCCTTGGCAATCTTATATATTTTTTACTGAAACCTGAGATCCCTCTTTCATGATTTAAATATTTTTTCCTCTGTGTTTCAGAGCCGAAAATATATTTGGCTTAAGTTAGATGTCCTTGGAAATCTTATATATTTTTTACTGAAACCTCAAGTTCCTTCTCCTTGATTTAAATATATTTTCCTCTGTGTTTCAGAGCCGGAGACCTAGCCGGACCCGGACCAGCCTGTAACTACAATAGCACACACGCAAAATCTGCATCCTCCTGGTTTTTTGGGAGAGCAAAAACTTAACTGCTCGACACTTGTTTTGTGGTGTGTTGCCATTGTCTCTGGCTTGTGTCTCCCTCCTGGTCTCCGCCCCTGTGCGACTGGGACTTGTTACTGAGCCCCACCTAACCCGTCGGCGCCCAGAGCCCCTCAAAAACTGAGCCCCCGCCGAAAGCTGTTGAAGCACATGGTGACATGTGAGGACGGAATGGAATTGGGGCCTTGTGGGCCCCGCTTCAATTGGGTCCTTTGTGATTTGGCCAGGCGTCCTGTAATGAAGAGGTTGCCATAAACTGGGACTGGCCACTTGCCAAGGAAGCTGCTGAGAAAGGAGCCTGGAGGATCGAGTTTTGTGGCTTATATTTGACCCGATTCGCTTTAAATTGAAGTTCATAAGAAACTCCACATTTAAACTATATTTTAAACAATAAATCCTTGAGGTTTCTATTTAATTCATATCAATTACCACAGGAAACTTCAAATTCTTTTACCTCTAGCCAGAATTAGTTAGTAAATAAGCTTGGCTAAGTAAATTCCTAAGCGCCGGGGTGTCAGGAGCCCTCGGGCGAAGGACCTGCCAGATATATACTCCTGCGAGGGCAGGATACAAATCTCCCATCCCTCCCGGCTGCCACTCACAAATATCATAAATCCAGGGAGCAACTGCTAAGCTGTTGTTGCCATAGCCTGGGGGCAAGTGGCAACTACAACTACTAGTGCACATGATCAAGGGGCCACGCCCACCGCCTCCTGCAGCAGCCCCCAGCCCTGGCCCCGCCCTGGTAATCAAAAATTATGGCAGAGAGCACAAATTTATGTGCCATTAACTCAAAGAGCCCCTTTCCACGGGGCCCCAGCCGAAACTTAGACGAAACCCAGAGGCGAGTTCATTACTTCAATATTTCAGGACACTCAGCCACACACACACACACACACACCCGCCGCCAGGATGCGTCTGCCATTGTTTTTTACGGGGGACAGCGGGAAGCGGGGACTGGCGATGGTTTGTGATTAGGCGGGAACCTCGTTTAAATTAAAATAGCTACACGAGAGAACATCGTTCCTGGCCAGAGCCGGCTGAGGACTGAGGACTCGGAGGAGGAGCACGGGACTGGTCCGGAGCTTTATTGGATTTTCAATTGTCACCAAGCCGGGCAAATATTTTCGGGTGCCGCTCTGTCGCTCTGCCGAAAACCAAAAACCGAAAACCCCAAAAACCAAACCGAGCCCGCCTAAGCCCTGTTGGAGGTGGCCCCAGCCCATGTTGTCCCCGTTCCCAATCCCCAGGCCCGCCGGCCCCGAAAACCACAAGTGAATGACATAGGGGGCAGGCCAGCGGGATTTGAGACAGCACTGGAAGAAATACTTATAGGACATGGATTTAAGAGAGAGAAAGTAAGCGGAAAGCTCTGAAATATTTATGTTTTTTAAGCTCTTTCCCATTTTTTTCCTGATTTTATATCTAGGTAGGTAGAACCTAATAAATTCTCTACTTAAAAATTCCATATATATTTCATAAAATTAAATAATAATATAATACACTTTATCTCAAACTTTATGTATAGGCCAGCGGGATTTGAGACAGCAAATTACTGGAAGAAGAAATACCTCTAGGAAATTTAAATAGTAGAGAGAAAGTTAGCGGAAAATGCTGAAATATTTGTGTTATTTAAGCTCTTTCCGCTTATTATTCCAGCTATTTAATCTAGGTAGGTAGAACCTCATTAATTCTCTACCTAAAAATACCTTAAGTTTTTGATAAAATTAAATAAATATATAATACACTTTATCTCAAATTTTATATATATCTTCATATTTTAAATAGTCTCATATTTTCTGTAGTGTCCTGTCCCTAGTGGCCCTGCATCCGAGTCGACGATTGCGGTTCCTGCTAATGACGATTGCCGTTGTTGATGAGTCCTCGGGATCCCGATGTGGCGGAGGGACGGCTGGGACGGCTGTGTGGCCTGGAAAAAACCTCCATTGATATGTTGCCTGGGCTCCCAGGCGGCCGCTGCCGCCCACATAGTTCAAGTGAAGTTATTCGGTTGCCAGAAAATGCTAAATTAAAAGCAAATTATTGTGTTTAGTTTTCAGCCGCCCGGCCCAACGAGGCCAAATGTCCTGCCGTGGAATCCTGCTTGCCCTTATGTTAATTACTTCAACTCCCAGGCGCAGGGAACTTTGTTTGTTTGCGGGTTTGTTTTCGCTTTCCTCCAAGGTAAATAGTTTCAGTTGTTTGGATTCGGCTTACCTTTGTGTGCCTTGGTGGAGGCGGGCCTCAGCCTCATTCACATATGTACGCTTAATGTTGACCTGACCAAAGTTCTTAATTAAAAGATGGCCAGAATGCGAGCTCAGGAGTCGGGCAGAGGCCGTAGAAAATTGCGGTCAAGTAATTCTGTTATTGTTAAAGAGCAAATTTAGTGTAGAGTTTAATTTAACGGAAAATGAAAATGAAAGCTTGAGTGAGCTTAGCAAATATATCTGGATATTGTTCTATGGACAGGTGGGATTATTATTAGAGCTCAATCAAGCAGTGGCTTTTCTGAACAGACAGGAATAATTATAATCACCTTGCAGTCTAGATATATCTAACATTTCTTTATGAAAAGCTGAGCAAATATTTCCTTTTAATTTACACAACTGAAAGACAAGGAAAATATTATTTAAAGAGACCAAGAATTCAATTTACATTCTGAAATTCACATAATTGATAGTGAATATTTGTCTTAAATGGAAGAACTCTCTTTTCGGTAGTAATGCTTAACAATTAATTTGTGGCAACTGCAGAGCAAGTCTAAGGAACTCCCCAACTACATTTCTTTCCATTAACCGAATACAAGAATCCGCCGGCATTTAGAGTTCCACCCCGTGACTCCATGTGGCCATAAAACAACCCCAGGACTTGGGCCAGTCACTCACCTCGCCCAAACCCGGCTTGATCAGCATTTTGCACATGGCCAACATAAAGCTCGGACGGACTTACATGCTGACATGGGGAACCGGGGAGTCAACGACCTCGGGGCGCGGTGCGTGAGTCCAAAGGATAACCAATTATGCGTCGTCTGGCACATTACAGGACCCCAGTCCCTGGAAAAACTCATTAAAACTGCATGAATATAATTTTCGTTTGATTTACAAGCGCTCATCTGCGGAGCATTTCTCTGGCATATGGTTCATCGGGGTGCCCGGCTATATCTCCCGGAGACAGCATCCTGACTAACCGCATCGATGGCACTTTTCCTACATCATTCGCCCATTCGGAACAGAGAGAGTCCCGGAAAGCGGGAAATCAATTCCATTAGGATTATGAATGCAAACGTCAGGAAGCTGCGAGCCATAAACGCGCTTGTGTGCAAACATTTAAGAGACGGACTCTCGGGGGTTACGGGTTGGGTTCGGGGGTTAAGCCATAAGCATAATGCCACCCTACCCGCCAAGACAATAATAAACATAATGGTCCGCGCTGAATCGCGTTAAAGCGTCCGAGAAAAATGGAAGTGGTCACCATCCAAGCAGGCATCCTCGCATCCGCAAATCCTTGACGTCCTTTGTCATATTTTACGCCCAAACTTCGGCGTCGTCTGCCTCATTACAGCTCGCATTGATAATTATGCAATGGATTTCTGTGTATTTTTGGGGGAGGGACCGACCCCAGAGGGTGGATCCTTGCAGCTGAGTCCTCCGCCAACTGACAGCCAAATCCTGTGCGCGTGTCGGCATTCGGGCACTGCGGCATTGTGCAAGCATTTCCGGTCCAAGGCATCAGGGAGCCAGGAAAGCCCAACCCCCAAGAAGCTGTTGCACTTAATGGTCCTGGAGGGTGCGAGTGAGCTTCGGGCCACTTCTTGCTACGTTTTTGAGTAATGGCCAACTGTGGCTGACAACAGATGCGGATTTGCGGAATGGAATGCATATGGGCACCGCGCAGAAATTTCCATAAAACGTCGTTCCGTCAGCGGAGAAGCTGCCTGTTGTCCCCCTCATTTCTCAAGGCTTTCCGTGGCTGGTTTCTTGGGGCGATGACACCCAAGAAGGTGGCGGTTTGTTCACCTAAGGAGATACCCTCAGATGTGAAGGACACATTTATTTGGGAAATGGGAAGTCGTTGTGCTAATGCTTCAACTTGTGAAGAGTTTCCTGAGGAAGCCAAGAAAGTAAATAGGAGTTTTAACTAAATAAGCTAGAGATTGTTTCGATTTTCGTAATATATGCGATTAAAAATATATGGTTTAGGAACTTAAAACTAATTTAGAACCTTCTTCAGCTGATACTTACGCTTTATTGGTATCCAAATTCCAAGAGCTTTCCTTAGAAATCATACATTTCCTTTAAATAATAATATATATCTCTTCCAAGGACACCCCATCGAAGGTGTCAGAATCCTTTTTGCTTAAGCTCACCATCCCAGAGCTTCTCGGCGAGGTTTAGAGTTGCTTTATAAGCTTCCAGTTCTTTTTTGATATATGAAGCGACAAGTGCTGGGCAAGTAAATATGACGCCAGTGCATTACCCAAGCCCCCGCTCCGGCCCGGCCCCGGACCCATCACCATTTTTGGGATCATTTACATAAACCCATAAAGTTTAACTCGCATTAGTCGAGAGAGCAGCCAAGTGCCCGGGAAGGATGTCGGGAAGGATGCCGGGAAGGATGCCGTGAAGGATGGCGGGGGCTTAGTTGCCCGTGGCAAATGCAATTCGCTGTAACCCCGGCAATGAGGCCAATAAACAAATACACTTGCCGCCGTCACTCCGCCACAGTCCCACTCCCGGCTTGGAATAACAAAAAACCGGCAAACAATAAACAAGCCGGGGAGGACTCAGCATTACGTATATTTATCCCGCCAAAGGGGGGCAATCGGGCACCCAAAAAACACCCACCTGGTGTCGCTTACGCCCCACTCCCGGGCGCCACGTGTCGGTGAGACGTCGCTTGTTATTTTAAAAAATTTAAACACCCATGAAATAAAATATCCCCCGCCGCCGGCGTCCGGGAGTTGAGGTATTGAATGTAATAGGAAAATGTTTTTCCACGACAGCCGGTCGGGCATAGAGCGTAGAGTCCCTGGTGTCTCGAAAATTGGATCAAGGCCTGAGGTCTAGGCAGGGAGAAGGTGCAATCCGGAGAGTCATCGCTCGAGCTGAACCCCAGATTGGAAATCGTGTCCAGACACATGTGGAACGCGGCTGCTCGGCACAGCTCACTTAGCACATGGAACCGAGCTAAATATAGGTAGGGAGACTACAATCCAAGTGGTTTCCAGATAGGGGTTGCCAGCAGTTCATAGTGGGCCCGCAGAGAGTTCAAGGACTCGGCGAATGGCTGCATAATGAGTGGGTGAAGGGCAATTTACAGGGAAGGAGGTGACTGAAAAGGACCAAAAGGTGTCTCTGAATGGCTCCTTTTTGAGGGAAGGAAACTAGGGCGAGTAAGAGGGGTGGCCTGAATATAGAAGGGTGCTGAAATATGTTTAGAGTCATCCTACAAACTAGTTTTCTATGTGTTTAATCCTGGAAAAATGTTGTACTTAAAAGCCTTTGTTTCATTGTCTCAAGGACACTCGCTGGGTACTCATTAATCTTCATTTTTCGTAAGCTAACTCAGCCAAACTTGGTCCCGATGATGTGGCCCAGACTAGAGCTTATCTGGCGAGGATAAAAGCCCTGCATAATTAGTCCGCAACACCTAGTGCTCCCAGCAGCCGCTCCTGTCTGCCAATTACGAAACGACACTATTCCGAGGAAGTCCTTCTAGCCTGCTTTTCTCTGATCAATTAGCTTTGATATTTTCGTGACACATTAATCGCCGGGGATTCGACTTGGACCCGCTGCCGAGTGACGACAGGAAAAGTCGCCGGAAATGGCAGGAAAATAAAACGAAAGTTCGGAGACTGACTGAAACGCAGCTGCTTTCGCTGGCCTTCGATTTGGCCCGGCTTACGGAGCAGCGGCATAAACACATGTTGACAGGGTAAACAGGATTTCGATGCTAATGCCGGTGTCCTTCCCTTCCTTGGCGAAGGATCCGCTCCGATGACCCCGGGGCCAACTGCAGCGGTAACAAATTGGCAGATTAGCCGTTGACGTTTCGGCTAAATTAATGGAACTGAAATGACCCAAGGGCGATGCCTTGGCAGCTCCTCCCTTCGGTTCCTCACTTTGTGCTATTTACCGCACGGTTTTCCGTTGCAGCTTTTCACTTAACGTACTACTGCACACATAATTTGATTAAAAAGCTCTCTCCCCCATGGGTTTTTCACAATTTTCCAGCATATTTCGCTTTGTACACATGTGCAGGCCAGCCGAGCATAACTTACTCGCCAGCATTTCAATTGAAAAAAACTTAAACACACTGCCACATACCTTCATTTGCGCGCTGTATAAATATTTCAAAAGCGAGGCGAAATTAAATAGAATTTAGTAGGTTTATTATGAAGGCACCCAACAAACACGCAAACAGCTAAAAAAGCACGAAGAGGAATTATTTGCGGCTGCAGCGGGCCAGGCTCAAAATAAAACAAAGAGTCGAACAGAAAAGGCCCTGGAAAAAATGGAAATTGATAAAGACCCAGGGGCAGGTCGGTAATGAAAAGGGCCCGACTTTGATGAGGTTACTAAACTGGAATAGGGGTGCAAAAATATAAAAAGAATAAAAAATGTGTAGGGACTGTGTGAAAATGTTTGGAAAATGCAAATTCTGCAAGACTTTTTTAGTTGTTTTTAATGCCGCCGAATATTGACAAGCCAAATTTATTTAAAGTTAATTAAGTTGACGTTGCTACTGCCCCAAAGGATAGAATATGATGTCCTGTTTGCATGAAAATAAAATTTAATTTCTATGTTCTTTGTTCTAAATTTTAAATTGTATTTTTCCCCCATTTAGACTGTGTCTTTGTACCTCTCCTGAAAAATGTGATTCTTAACCCAAATCGAATTCAAGAGAGGACTCCGGCTCGAAATTGCCTCAGATTCCGGCTCCATATTTCAGCTGAACCTCCTGCTTTCTGGCGCTCTTATGGCCCGCGGGGATCAGCTTGCAAAGACTGTCCAAAAGGATATTTCCCAGGGCATGTTATTCAAATGAAAGCGACTTCAGCGAATCCGAGAGCGACTCGCTCGCAGAGTCCCAAGGACTTTTCCCAAACATTCTCCACTTTATGCAATGAAGCGGAGCACGGCGCGAGTGAAAAACAAAACAACATGTCAAAAATAAATGTACAAAAGACATTTCTGGTATATTTTTCAAATGAAATATTAGTTTACTTTTAGCGACGCCAGCGAGGCAGTCAAAGCGCTGACAGTTGGCGGGGCTGGGAAAGTGAGAAAAGCGGCAAAGGCGGGAAAAGCGGGGAGACCGGGGAAAGTGGCTGGAGAAGAGGTATTTGTCATTTTCTTTAAGGATTTCTGCAAAGCAAAGCAGAAAACAAACAGGCGGCGACGACGGGGACCGGAGGAAGTCACGTCTCAGAGTCCAAAAGTCGCCTCCCGGTAATGGCTTTTGGTCTCGGGAAAGCGGAAAAGCGGCGTACCGGGGGAAAGGGATGTGAAGATGATGCCACTTGTGTTCAAGTGCCGCAATAAACAAATTTAACGGAACCGAAGGAGGCGGACGCCAACGGCCTCCACGATGGCCCCGTTAGGCGCCACCCGGCTACGTGATGAAGGTGAAACACGTAATATTATTAAGGGACACGGGCAGGGACTCACAGGATTCGCACCCAGGATACTCACCTTACAGAGTGGAGAGTTAGAAACCCTAAGTATAAAATTTTATTGAATTTTATTTAATAAATGAAAAAATGGCTAATGTCTAACAGAAGTTAGTTTAATTTCCAATTCAGGAAGTGAGCTGGAAGTCAAATTAGGTTAATTTTAGTGTAATAATTACTGCCGCGAGTTATGTTTTTACGATTTAAACAAGCATGACTTGTATGTTCTAAATCATTATAATTTTCCGGGAACAATTAAGTCGTTTTGCCATAAAGTTTTAACGTCAACTAGGGCTCTCTTGGCCCCTTGACATGGCTCAAGCATTTATGCGGTTTAGTTCCGGCAAAGGTATCGACCGTCCGCCCCCTGGCACCCTTTGATACTCCACTGGCGTGGCTAAGAAATTAAGTAATTTTCTACACATAGTGGAGATTTTATCGAAAGGGTTGCACCCGACTTCCCAGGGTCTCCGCCGAACCCCTGATCCCGAACCCAGCCCTGGGCTGACATATGTCAGGCGGAGCCGTCGGAGCGTGTCAAGCGCTTAGATGCCGGGCTGTTGATAGCCGATGACCGCCTTTTAAATACCAGCACGTACCACTCGCCCAAGCCCCCCTCCGATGCCGATCCCGATCTCTCTCCGCCCCTGTTGACATCAATAAATATTCGCGGACAAAAAGCGGCGCGGTGCGCCTCCCAGCCGCGTGGCAACCCTACATCATAATGCTGAAAAGCCATAAACGGCGTAATAAAATTCTGCACTGCCATATGTTCCCCAGCGGGCATTATTTTATTGAACGGAACGGAGTGGGTGGACGTGGAAGTGGATATGGCCGAGATCCGGAGGAGGTCGCTCGCTTGTGGACACAATTTGTAGGCGGCCTATAAAAAAGAGTAAGAGAAGAGCGAAGCCGCCGCGGCAACCGCGGACCCCATAAACTAAAGACTTTGGGAATAAATTTAACATATTGTGGCATTTATCATATCAAAATAAAAATTTAATTTCTTGAATTGGTAAATAAAAATGGGGCTTCGAGGAAAATGTGTGTCTGGGAAAGCATTTTAAGAGATGTTTTGTATTTTATACGATGGGGATGTCGTTCTCTGTGATGGTTTTCGCATTGAAAAGCTATAATATGTTTTAAGGATCGCTTAAAATACATATGTCCTGGGGTCTTTGATTATGGGGTTGTGTGCTTGTATATAAGGTTAATCATCTTGTAGATTAGGTATTAAATAGTGAATACTTTGGCAACCTAATATTCATAAGAAAGGATGCACTCCATCACCTTATATTATATTTTTCTGACAGCTTAGTTATTTTTAATTACAAATGATATTAAATCAGAGTATAGCCCCCTCGCAACCGAGTTTATATTATTCAGAGCTTAACTTTCATTTAAAATTCGCAATGCCATTCCTCCTCCGCTCGAGGACTTTACGTCAAATTAGTTCCAGCTTCAAATGGCAAAACTTCAAAGCGATGCAGAGTGCAGGGCGGGATGGGATCGGAATGGCCTGGAAATGGTCAGGTGGGCATCCTGGTCTGGGTTTTGGTCACTGGCCATGCACCCAGTCCGCCTATTTACTTCCCCACTTCCATTTACCTGGCTCTGGCCTGCTTTTTGTTTTTAGCCGCCGTGTTTTGAAAGCATTTTCTGGGCCCGTTCCCTGAATGCGCCTATAATGCCGCCCCCCCTTTTAACCCTTCAGCAAGGCCAAACCACAAGGCTAAAATGCATTCAGACCAAATAAAAAGCTAATTAAATTAAAAGCAAAAGCCCAACGTCAGTCCCTACATAAAATGCAAATAGAGATTATAAAGAAAACAATTTGTTTTATTTTAGAATGCGAATGTATCTATCATTTTGATGCTGGAAATCGAATTTTATTCTCCGATTTATGGGTTATCTGCCAACGAACTCGAAACTTAATAAAGATGACTGCTCAATTTATCAGATTTAAATTAAATCCTTAATTATATATTGTTGCCTCTTATGCAAATGATGGATCCTTTATGGACATCAATATCTTATTATGCCATTGCGCTCCATATATGGATGTATTGAATGAAAGCCCATCCTGCAGGATTCAGACTTCCATTAAATCACGCCAACGCAACACAAAGGGTAAATTACTGAGAAGCTTCGATAATTAAATAATTTTAATGCCATAACGATGATGACGAGGATGATAAGACTGCGGGCAGCGGGCAGCGGGGGGCGTGGGCGTGGTCCTTGGGACGGCCAACTATTAATTGGGCCAATGGCTTAATTGATAATCTTTGACTATTATTTAAATGCACGCCGTGAAGTGGATACAATTTGTTGCGCCTACAATTTCAGCGGGGCCTATATGTGTGTATATATATATATATATCTGTCCGGCAGAGTCCAGAGGGACCCAGGACCCCCCAAACAGGATTTGTATGTGAAGGATACATGCCGCAGCCTTTGCGTGTCTGCTGAACGAATTTAATTTGTGAGTGAGAGTGGCATTGGATATTCGGTTCTCGGTTCTCGGTTGCCGGCATTTAATTTGCAGGCGGGGCCTTTGTGGCGTGCCTGTTGAATTAGAGCCTAGTCCCGATGTGGGCGAAGGGGGCTTTAACCCCTCCTCAATCAGTCACAAAGGGGTTGCATTTCCGCCAAGACGAGGCAGCTACAAATTATAAAATTATAAGAGAATCCCACGCATTTCCTGCCATCTAGTCATTGGAAAACTTTGCTCTTTGGCTCAAGTTTGTCCCTTGACAATTTTAATTTTCCGCAAATATTTACATAACTAATTCCGCTGCGTCCCCGCCCACCTGCTCACCTGTCCCGCTCGAAAGTTGTCCGGCAATAAATCAAAACTCAGCTAATTACGCAACAAAGAGTCAGGAGTCCGCCAGCTGAATGCTAATTAAAAAGGCAGGAGCAGGAGCAGGAGCAGCAGCTAGCTGAAGGACTTTGACATTAGCCAGGACATTCCACCCGCCCCTCGAGGGACCTTTAGCCCGCCCAACACTGGATTTGGCCATTAACAATAATCCGAAATCCATAGAAATCTGTGGCCAATGAAACGCAAAGGAATCGCAAATTTATGTGGCACCTATACAGGCAGGCGACTCCTTGTCCTTCTGCTAGACGTAATTAATTCGATTATATTTCATTGATTTGAGCTGGCCCCAAAAGGAGCAGGCAGCCGGCAGGACTCGGAAGCCGGGAGCCGGGAGCTGGACTCTCATAGAAATAAAATTTAATTGAAATGCCGTTCGCCTGCAACGTAAATCAACTTGGCCAACAAGGAGCAGGCGGAGGGCCGAAAGGACGCGGCCAGGCGACGACAGCTCAGCTATAATGGTAAACAAAAAATCAACGTGACAGGAAAGAAAATTAGCAAAAGTTCTCTCTGCGTCGTCCTTGCCCTAAGCCGCTTTTTACATTGGGGAGTTCCCCATTGGCCCAGCATCCTCCTTCCGCCAGTCGGGGAATCCCCCTTCTTGGTCCTGCCGCTGGGGGGGCTTGGCATCCCCAAGGGGCGCGAATTTGGGACAGTCAGAGACATGGCAACAGTGGCGGCAATGGCAGCAAAGCACCAGCTTTCGGGGCCTGCCTGGCTCTGGACATTGATTAATAATGTTTTTATATTTCGCTCTATATCCGGTGTGCATGTGCCGGGGATGCCTTCTTCTTTATCGAGCAATACGCACGACTGCCGGTTGTTATTGTTGCTCCTCTCTGTGATTATATTTTGGCGGCCTGCTTTTTAATGACACTGGGAAAAAAATTGTTTGACACAATCCTGCGCCTCCACGGGGGTGTGGGAAACATATTATGGGGAGGGGCCCTGAAAGCAGTCGAGGGAAGTTAAGGAACTTAGTTCTTTGACAGCTGAAAATAGGAAACTTTTTATATAAGGAAAACAGCATTTCCTTTTTACTTTTTAAGAAAAAAATACATCAAGATGTACACTTTTATTTTACCATGGAATTCACACGGAAAAGTATATAAAAATTAAGAATTTTAGTTGAATTTGTGAAAATATGGTTTTAAGTTTAGTCTTTATAATATTTAGTAGTAGTTCATTTAAAATCTAACTTAGCTTCCACATTAATTTAGAGAGAAAAATAAAGAGTTCTATAAGAGAATTTCTTCTAGAAGCCATTTCTGCCTATTTCCCAGGAAAAACTAAATAAAAATTAAAAATTTTAGTTGATTTTGTGACAAGTATGGTTTCAAGTTGAGTCTTTATAATATTTAGTATGTTTATCCGCCTAGAACTTATTTATTTTATTTCTAACTTAGGTTCATTTAGAGAGAAAAATTAATAGAACAATAAGAGACATTTTTTTTAGGATAAATTTCTGACTGTGAAAACAGTTTTATTAATTTTGACTTACTGTAAGCCTCGTTAATAACCAGTCCAAGTCGCTTTTCGCTTGGACACTCACCTTTGCTTTGCTAAATTCCATTTATTTACCGTCAAGCCATCATAAATCAAGCTAAATCTTATTTCGACCCGATTTCGTGGCCTGCCAAAGGGTGAGTTTGGGCCATTGTCTCGGCCAATTATAGACTGCGGTTGGCCTGGCTTTTAATTATGAGCGTTTGCCAATTGAAAGATGCGCCCACAGCCGTCAGCCGACAGTCGGAGACTGCACATATCGGCCCGTCCGTCTGATTTCATTATAATCAATGAGTGCATTATCCAGAAGCCGCCGCAAATACAAATTCAAATCCAGAATCGCCTCCGTCTGCCGTGTGCTTTGGCTAATTAATAGGCAAATTCCGAGCTCAAATTGTCCCAATAATTAGGCATGCACAAGTGCATCCTGCTGGCCCGCAATACTGGGGGTTACTTGGCTGGCGACCACCGACATCCACCTTCGTTTGCATTAATTGCCGTTAAGTCGATGTGCCTGACTGGCGGCCATTTAGGGGTTGGGTTCGATGGTCTTGGCCCTGCACTTGCAGTTAGTGCAAATCTGTCGCTTCTGCCCCCACTGTCCCGGACTATTAACAACATTCCCGCTCTCTTAGCTCCCCCTGACTGGGGCCTGGGTTATTAATGGGGCTCTGGGCGTTATTGGAAATATTAACAGACTTGTTTTTGGTCTCGGCCGACCTGCATCGCTCATCCTGGGAGTGTTCCTGGTAATACGTTCTGCCTATAGGTAGATGTGTGTATGCCGGGCCTAGTTGCTTGTAATTGATATTAAACTGCTGTGAGTGGCAGCCTAATGAGCCGCATTTGCCGGCAAAGGGAATACGCATACGAATCCTTCCTCGAATTATGATGTTCAAAGTGCCTGGCACAGGAGTGGGGTGTATATGTATTTGGGAATTCACCAAGCAGGTCTGGAGTCTTAGACAAAGTTGGAGCTGCTTTCTGGATTCTGACAATTATACGACTGGGTTTGAATCGTAAATGAAACCATTAACTTTGTGGGAGGTGAGTAAGCTAGGAGTTATTGATTTTTTATTGTTGCCAATGGAAAGGCCTTAAGAATGCACACATCTTTCCACTAAATACAACTCAAAATTAGTTCGTATAATAGTGTATTAACCCCAACTATTTGTACTTTTAGTAAATCCCAACTAAGTCTTCGTCGCAAACAGGAAGTGTTTTAATATAACTCTCCATTGGGAATTCGCGCGAATCACTTTATTTATTCATAGGCAGTAGATTGCAGGACTACGCCCTCGACAATTGACGACAGGATAGTAGTAGTAGTATCCGCCAGTTAGGGATCCAGTCATAAAGTATTTAAACAAGGCCGCCAATTGGCGGGGCTGCTACCAATCATCGGGCCATCCGGGATCGAGCACGGGAATTAAAAGTTAAGAGTTAGCCGTAGTTCTCCGGGGGGCGACCCTTTAAATTAGCTCTCCCCACTAAAGGCACTGAATTAAGACCCAATCAAGATGTGCGGGGTGACTGGCTGCCTGGAACAACTGTGAACTTTTCCCACAGCGTTTGTCGAAGTCGTAACGTGGCTGTTACTGCCTTCCAGTCTGTGCTGCGGTCTGCTCGGTTAACTTGGCCAAGAGTTCGCCGTCGACTGTGCGCCTCCTCCTCCTTGGGCTCCCTACCTTTGTGGGCGAGACAAACTGGCAATTAGTTTAGTTTGTTTCTACTTATGTGCAGTGTCTCCTGTTGTTGTTAAGCAAATGACGGACTGACAGACTGACGGACTGAGGGACTGATAGACTGATAGACTGATAGACTGATGGAAGGAGAGCGGAACCAACAATCGATTCACACTCTGCCACAGGAGTTTGGAGCAGTTAACACCTAAGGCTTTAGGCCGACCTAAAAAAGGAAAATATAAATTGAGGAAGTAATAAAATACACTTTATTAAGTTTGGTTTTAAGAGCATAAATTTTAGCCAAAAAATTATTATTTTAGTGAGTAATCTTTAAGAAATTTATAACAAAAATATATATAAATTTATGCTAATGTGTTTTTCATTACAAAATATAACAAACTTGTTACTAGAAAACAACAGAAATACGCCTTTACCACCTTAAGGTATTTCCGATATCAGGATAGTAATACTCTGCCTGTTAATATAATAATTCTTTTCCCTGTATTAACTAATATGACAAAAAATTTATATATTTACTATTTTATTCATCAAAAACATGTAATAAAATACTCTTTATTAAGCTTTCTTGAAATAGTATAAATCTTAACCGAAAAATGATTCTCTTAGCAAGTATTCTTTAACAAATTGTAACCAAAAATATATATAAATTTATTTGAGGGTTTTTCTTATCATAAAAATAGATTTTACTTCTAGAAAAGACCAAAACCATTGAGTAGTACCAATATCAGCCTCGCACTTTGCTTATTAATATGAATATTTTCTTACAAGAGATATATTTGAATATTTCTTATCTAATATTGCATTTACTCATACATTTGCGATTTTTTCATCCAGAACTTAGTGCAAATATTGGAGAAAATAACAAGACAAGAAGGTAAAATTGCTACACATTTATTTCTCTTCGGATTCTTTTACAGAAAACACTTACCAGACCCTGAAGACTTGTCTGCTGTCTCGAAACGGCTGTACCCATAGTCAGGGCAAGGGCTTCCCTGTCGATTTTTATGTATTTATAATGAAACATTCAACTAGAGTCTAGTTGCCGGAGCGAGGACAGAGCGACAGACGGCAAAGGAAACGTGGCCGGCGGGGATTTCCAGCAAGTGGGAACCAAAACATTTGTCGCAGAGATTTTCACGTCGCGCGGGGAGTGTCGCTCCGCCGTCTATGTGTGTTCCCGAAAAATGGGAAATGGGGAAAATGGGGAAAATGGTAAGTCAGCCGGCGGTCGGGAAATGAGCGAGGAACTGAACAACTGAACATGAAGCACGATTCTCGAGGCGGCAAGGAGGGGGCGGCAGTCATATCATAATCATTAACAGTGTCACATGCAACATAATGAGAACAGGGCGCGCCTGTTCTGGCCATGCCCCCGAGCCGCAAGGGGGCTAGAAACTCCCCCCGGTTAGTCGCTCCCCCTCCACACACATGCTGCAAGTCTGACGCTTAAGTAGTTTACATTTTGTGTATAAGGAGCCATAAAAGGAAACATTCGCTCCATTAAGGGAACATAATTTTTCGTTTCTCGGTCGGGGATTTTCGTCAAGTTTATGGAGATTGAAATGGGGGCTCCGACTCCGACTACGACTTGGAACTTCTGCGGGTGCGGGTCTTGGTCCGCCTGGCAGCCATAAACGAGTGCATCAAATGGGATTTTAAGTTGTCGCATTTAACAGGCAGGGTCTCGGAGTCGGAGACGGAGGGCATTACAAAATAGGGAACTACAAATAGATCTATCAAGCCATTCGCAGCAGCTGAGGGCGAGATGCAACTGAGGTTTTGTCGAGGTTTGTCGTTAAACACAACTTCTTCATCATCTTTATCCCGCTGCATTTTTGTTGCTTCTTTTCTCCTTTTTTTTTATTCCCAGCAAACCTTTGTTTTTTATGTCACAGCTCATTAGTTGGTCTGAGATCTCGAGCTGCTGCTGTCTGCTGCTGGTCTGCGTCCCAGCTTTTTGTGGAGCATCCGCGAGCGTTAATAGCCCTCTGAAATATTTATGAAACATTTGTCGAACGCCGTCGAGTGGGTTGAGTTGAGTGGAAACTTCAGCGGATATGTCTCCAAGACAGGAAATCAATTAGTGAGTACCAGGTGAAGTCGCAAGAGAAAAGAAGTGATTGAGTTGGAAATGTCAACGGATTTGGCTTTGGAGTTGATGGGATTTGGTGGGAGAGCTTGTGGAGAGAAGGTTTTATTTACTTAACTTTATTTTAGAGATCTGACAGGCAAGACAATACAGTATAATTCGAAGAAGTCTTCTATCTATTTGTATTAAAAGTATAAACATTAATTTACATGGTCTAATAACCTTTCTTTCTCTTTTATCATTTTAATATCTTATCTTTAACTCCAAAGCAGAACTTAAAATACGATTAAAAACAGATATCGATAAGGACTCGATATTTATCATCGATTGCTTTAAAGCAAATCTTTTGATGGCTTCATCCAATAACTGGATTCCTTTTTGAACTTAAAAACCTGTCAAGCCGCCCAAATTATATATACTTATATATACCCCTCGGCATTACCGCCCTCGTGTGTCAAAGGAAATTAAAATCGTCAACCCACACGACCCCCCTCCGATGATGATGAATTTATGCGAAAATTTAATTATTCGCCGACAAACAGAGCAGAGGAAAACCAGCGAAAAAATGTATCGATGAAAAATTAATGTCGATTGGTAGGCGATGCCAATAAATCAATGCACAAACAAAGGAAGGCGGACGGCGGGTGGAGGGCAGGACAGTCGCCGCAAAGTTTAATGAAGAATGATACAAAAAACAGGAAAAAAAACGAGGAAAAGTAAATGACGTTAAACGAAAATATTAAAAGTGGCAAGAGGCTAAATATGGCCAAGTGATTTAAGGGGTAAGCCAGACGGGGCCCGGGCTGCGGGGGCGTTTCGGGCCAATTAGTGCTACGGCTCGTGTTGACAAGAAATTAACAAATTGCGACGTGGCTCGGAAGGAGGGGAAGCTCTAGCCGCCTCTGTCGCCTTTTTTATTAAAGTAATTCAATATGTTTAAACGTTGGCCACAGGCTGTCCCCCGTCCCGGCCTCCGGTCCTCCTTGATTGCCACACAAAGAAGGATGGAAGATGGCCCAAATGGGGAGAGGAGTAAGAAGGTCCAGGATCAGAGAGGGAAACTGGGACGTATATAATTGTTCATTATTGAAATTACCTAAGCTTAGTTGAGATAGAGTTAAGACTGGAATATATCCTGGGTGTTATTTATATAAATAAATATTCTCCCCAACTCTTGATTGATTTTTAATTAGATTTAAATAGTAATTTCTCTGAGTGCAGCTGCCAGCGATGACACTTGAAGCTTGCGATGGCGGCGGAAGATGGAGGAGGACCCGAGGCAGGGTCCAAAGCTGCTGCAGCCTCCACAGCATCGTCAGCTTTTAATGTTTGAACCTTTTATTACGCAAGTAGCAGGGGCAATCCCGCCCAGGGGAGGGGAAGCGGTGGTCCGTGGGTGACGGTGGGGCGGACAGGTGGCGACCTCGGTGCTTGTCATATGACACCAATAAATCGCTTCAATTGCTCTCTGACTGACGCCGTTACCGGGGCACTTCACTTCACTCCGCTCTCCACTCCACTCCGCTCCAGCCTTGGGCGCTCCGCGTTCAATGTCAGCGTAATGAAAAAATGCCAATACCAAAATGAATGTGTAAATGAAATGGCTACAGAGGGAGGGGAGGGGAAGAGATCCCCAGGATGAAACAGGAACTGGATGTGTCTGAGCTCCAGTGGAGCGTGAGTAATCCTTTCAATTTAAACAGCTCCCGCAGCACAAGGCACACAGGTGAATAATTGGCTTCTATGCTTCGGAAAATTACCGTAAAATTAGCCTGGCAAAAAGCTGGAAACGCAGCCGTGAAAACAAAAGTGGAGCTGGCAATTGGCGTCGGCGGTGAGAAGCCCACGAAAGGCTACAGCCAAGCGATTTGGTTCGACTTAAGTTTCAAAGGATCTGGAGGCATCCAGGAAAGAAAGGAGAAATTAACTAAATAAGGAAGCCCACCTTCACTGAGAACTTTAAGTTTGTAAAGTACTTTGGGGCTGGCAAAGGAAAAGCTAAAGAGTTCTGCGAATTCTTTCCTAAGGCCTTTGAGGCTTGTGCTTTTACTTAAACTTTTAGGTTCTCAATAAAAGGGGAACTCATTAGAAATTATAGAAAACCATGCAGTGGTGCCTCAATTAAATTACAAGCCCTCTACTAAATAGCTATCCCACTTACAAAGCAAATAACTTTTAAGCCCTATAATCTGTACCAAGCAGACTCCTCCTGCTAGCAACAAGTGTTTATTTTTCTTTTTTCAAAGTCAATATCAGTTTCAGCCTGAGTTAACTCGACTTGTTTACTGCCCAGGCCAATGGCGCTGTCCCAAGCAGTCGGCAGGAGCAACAGCTGCCGGTGCCTTTGTCAACAGGAGGAGCAAGGAGCAAAAAAACAGGAGCAAAAGAAGCTCCATCTTGTGTCACCTGACGCGTGCACCCAAGCAGGACGAACAGTTTGGGCAGCGGCAACAGCTGCTGTCCGCACCAGACGCCCATGCCCATGCCTGCTGTCGAACCCGCTCCTTGGATCCCTGGATCCCTGGATCCCCTGGATCCCCGGCACTTGGAACACTGGAACACTGGGGCACTTGGAGCCATGTGTTGCTCACTCGCCCCGACATGTGCGCATTCAAATGGAAGCTGTGAAGTGGCGGAGGACTCGGAACTGCTCTGCCTTTGCTGCCTCGCTCGGTCTGGTTTAAACAAATGGCATTTTGGCCAGCAGCTTCTTGGGGGTGTCATATATCATTACCCCACAGCCCCTTGCTGCCAAAAAAGAAAAACACATAAGAAAGGCACTGTCGAGTGTGACCGACTGTGAGATGCCCGGTACCCAAAGCTATATGGGTGAAATGCACATTGCACAATGGATATTGCTAATTCGCCTTCTATAATTATGCTCAAATTTATGAAAACTTACATTTAACGAGGCACAGTTGTAGAAAAAGGTGGCTGGGAACATGTTGAGCAACACCCATTGGTACAGCCAACACAAATGTAGATGTGGCAGAAGTTCAGCATGCACAGAAAATATATTTTCAAATAACTCCTAAGTTTATCATCCGTTGTTACTCAAATATATAGATATCTATAAGTTTTTATAAGTCGGAAATCACGACTATAGCTTAGTTGTATGTTTCTCTTTCTGCCCGTTGATACAAAGTTATAATACCCTTGAATTTTATGGATACCGGGTAAAAATATATATATATACTAATAAAAAGGAAGGTTGGCTTTGGAGATTAAAGGTTTGGATACCCTTTGGGTTAACTAGAGTATATCCAAGTATTAGGTTTCATAGCACACCTTTTTTACTGATTCAGGGAACTCATTTAAAAAAATATAAATATAGTCAGTTTATCATATTTTTAATAGTGCTAGATATAATATCTTCAAAGCAAGTACTAAAGATATATAATAGCACCCAGGACTTAATAACCTATAGCTTCTAAATCAACAATGGCCCCCCAAGAAGATGCTTTCATAGAGTAAAACTAAGGAGAGATCCATTGCTAAGTACTTTGGACACTCGTCCTGGAATCCTTGATGTGGCCCACTGCGGAGGCAACCCTAGGCGCACGCACACAATTGCACACGCACCCACACCCATACCCGCACACCGACACCGAAACCCACGCACATGTGGAACACTTGTATAAATTGGCTCATTATGGAACTCATCCATAATCTATGAAGCCCGGGTGGCCATCCAGCTCTCAGGGATCCCGCATTCACTTCGATTACCCTGGCCGAAAAAGCATGCTCGGGATGTGGAGACGCATGAGGATGGATTGAGGGGGCAACCCTACCATTTGCGACACGTGTTTAACTCGTTTTTCAAAAAAGAAAGCCGAGCGGAGAAGGACTTTCGCCCCGGTTCCGGCCCCGGCCCCGGCCCGACGCATAAAACAATTCACTTTATGCGCTTGAATTTAGCCATTTGCCACCATTGAAGCGTTAACTGGACATTGCCGCCAGCCGAGCCAACCGGGCCAGCCGAGCAGGGAAGCATTTGGCATTCCTCGTAATGGCCTCGGCCCAATCCTGGCATATATAAATTTTAAGCAGCCTCCGCGTCCCTTTTTCCAGCTACTATTTTGGGGCATTAGTTAATAAATGGAATGTGCATTAAATGAAGTGTTTTTTACTAAGCAGACGGTTAATAAAGATAGATTATAGTACAGATAATATCAAAATTATGCAACTTCCTTTAAGTTTAATATAGGATTTTGCCAATAAGTTCCGCCAAAGAACTCAATTTTTTCTCACATCCTGTTCGCTTTGACCTCGTTTCCGGTGTCTACTATAACTTATCCCGAGAAACCATCTGCCCAATATGAAAGCCCGGGAAAAACAGCAGAAAATTGTTGCCAGCGTAATTCCGACTTAATGCAAAACAGCTGACCGCCCACAGCACACCCACACACCCAGCACACCCAGCGCCCACCTGTCAGGTGGAATATTTCTAATTTTTCAATGTCCAGGAAGGATATTTCGCTGTAGAACTGCTGTAGGAGCTGCACCCCTTCATCCTTGACCTGTCCCAACTAATATCCTGTGTAATGGCAGGCACCAGCTTTTTATGCATATCGACAGAGCTGCTGCTGCTTCTGCTGCTGCTGATATTCCGCAGACAGCCGGCTGCTGAGCCCAGGGAACTTGGGAGCTCTGGAAGGACTCGTTCTTATAATATGCATCAAAGGGGCCAAGTCGAAACTTTGACCGGCTCTTCTAATTGTGCCACTTCCGTTCAGTTTTGGCCGAGGGAGGGCGGCTAATGCTGCACCTTAAGTGCATCCCTGCCCCGGCTGGAGCGACCCGACAGCTTGTCTTAATGCCTTCCACTTTTTCGGGGGCGGCAGGCACTTCATTTTCCGGGCGAGGAGAGTGTGCAGGAGGCGTTGCCGCATAATAAATGGACAATTTGCCAGTTGAAGCGTGCAAAAGCCCGCAAGGATGTAGGATGCCACCTCTGCCCCGCCCCCGATGCGGTTATAGATTACTTTGGCCCCAACCCCTAATAGGAGCCAACCCTTGGCCAGCCATAAAATTATTTTCTGCAACAATTTCTTGAGCTCTTCTTCTCGATGCCGCTGCCGCTCGAGGGCTTTTTAATTTCTGATCTCGTAAATTCTCACAAGAGATAATAATAATATGATGCGTTCCACCTGGAAGCTGGAGCTGGAGCTGGACGGGAGGGTAGAGCTCTCAAGAGCACCTCAAACTTCGGTTTCTTTGCCGTTTTATTGACTTATGGCTCGGGACCACAAAAGGCCACAACTTGAGCAATTATTAAAGTTGAGCCAGCCCAGGCAGCAACCCTCGCAGCGCCCCAAGTCAACCCCCAGCTAACCCCGCCATCGCCATCTCACAGCCCCTGTGGCAACCACTAAATCATCTCTTTGATAAGCAATTTGATTTATTTTCTGAAAACAATTTCTTTTTTTTCGGTGCTGTTGGCCAAACTATTTCGGTGCAAAGAGCGAAACAACAAAAATCAACCGAGCTTAGAAATATTTTAGCTTAGGTATTTTTTATCCAGCATAAAGGCCCCGTCGCCTCGGTTAGGTAAAATGGGCATTAACATATTTTAAAAGTAGATTGCGGCTGCTGTTGTTGTGGCATGTCAAGCATGAAGTGCAAATAGCTTACAGCTAAATATTTATACACAATTTTTGGCTCTCTCTATAGGTTCGGCTTTTTTCCGGTGTGTGTGAGTGAGGGTCATCTGTCCGTCACTCGGTCGGTCTCTCGTCCTGTCTGGGCGAGAAAAGGCTTCATTTTTGACATAATTTGACTGCGATGAGGTGAGCTTGTACAGGTCGGCAGGAGGATCGAAAAGGACTCGGCTGCAGATTGGAATTCAGATGGGTTTGCCTTTATCAAAGCTAAAAGCTGACTTTAAAAATTTAACTATTAATATGGCTCTGTCTCTTGCAGCCTCAGATAAAGCATATTATTATTAATATCCATACAAAGTGCAAAAATAATATTAATACCTTTTTTCTTTTACAATTTCTAAACAATTAGCTTTATATAGAAAGTTCCCTGAAAATATTCTCCTTCCTGAGTCACCAAAGTGTGACAACTCCTGGAGCCTTTATTTAT
This sequence comes from Drosophila pectinifera, assembly GCA_008042775.1. NCBI lineage: Eukaryota > Metazoa > Arthropoda > Insecta > Diptera > Drosophilidae > Drosophila > Drosophila pectinifera. The sequence goes on from VNKC01002551.1 coordinate 163,828, forward strand.
AGCCCATTGTTTCCATAATAACTTCAATAATCCCTCGAACAATTTTCAATTTAACATTTTGAAATTGGCAAACAAAGTTTTTTACCCGGAAATATATATATATATATAAAAAATGCCCAAAGCTGGGCCAATTCTACACGCCAACATTCAATCATAACAGATCCCGGCGAGGGATACCCCAAAGACAAGGGAAAACAAAGTAATTGAATAAGCCCAAGGAAATGTCAAAGTGGAAAGAATTTGTTCCCTGTGATGTGAGTTTTCGGTTGCTTAACTTTTTGGCACAGCTGTGCTTTTGGCCGCCTTTGTACCCTCTGACAAATAATTTGTACGCAAATTAAGAAAACAGCCGAAAAGAGCGACTTGCGAGCGGATGGAGAAAATTTAATGAGAGAAGCGTGTGCCAAAGTGTGATTAAAACTTTTGGGGAAAAAATTGGGCTTCCTTTTCCCCCCTTGAGTCGCCTTCTAGCATGTGCGGAATAATTGGTAATTTTAGTCCTTTTTATTGTCATCTGGGTCTGGAAATTGTTGAAAAGCCATTTTACACCCTTTCGCTGGAAATTAAATTGATATTTCAAAGTTTGCAACCAGTAATGGGAGTTTCTTTTAATATATCTTTAGAAAATGCAGTACGAGGGATAATGGAATATTTATCTTGGATTAAAAAAGAAGTAATGAAAATGCTGAATAAAGTCATCTCTGGTTTTGTAATTACCCGACAATCAACCTAAAAGTATGCTGTAAAAAATGTACTCCGGTAATCACCGAAAAAGTAGGATATTTTATACGCTTTTTTAATAATATAGTAATAAATTTAATATAGTGATAAATCATACCTTCCTGGTTATCAGATATTAAAATGAATTCCCAGACAATGCAGAGGGTATGAGGGATGCATCTTTGCTTCCATTATCCTCCGCGCTTGGTAATCGTTGCGAAGCCTTTTTAAAGTCCATGCTCAATTGGTATAATGCGCCATAATAACCGTTCTTTGACATTCAGGAGGAAAGTGAACGGCAGCCAGGGCTGTCACCCCACTCCGGGCATGCCCCGGGGAATCCCAGTGCACCTTGCAAGTTGTGGCAAGTTGGGCGGTGGAGGCGGCTGCTGCTGCTGCTGTCGGGCTTACAGGGGATTAATTTGAATAGGTGTCTGGCACTCGGTCCAATTGGGAAAAGTGTCTCGAAACAAAAAGCGTCAGAAGGAATCAAATGCCATGGGTCCTGCAGGATGCAGGAGGGGTGCTGGGTGGTTGGGTTGGTGCCATTCCGGACTGCCGGCTATCAACCACCGCAATCGGAGTTAGCCCGGCTCGCTCCGTCGGCTGCTGCCTTTCCCATCGTGCGTGTCGTAATTCTATTTGTCATTTTGATTATGACATTGTAATGCTTTAATTGATGCGATGCGACAAAGGACTAGAGCATGGCCGGGGATGGGGGACGTGGGTGCGACTGGCAACTGTAAAAGGCAATCAACCCTGTCCCTCCCAGACCCCTGTTTTCCGGGATTTCGTCAGGGTGACGGCTATGACGCGCCGCCGGGATTCCCCTTTTTATTTTCCCTGTCTCTGTGTAAGAGACAAATCCTATAAACAACCCGAGGCAGCTTTTTGTGTTCCATGTTTGGCGTGTCTGCGGGCCAGCAACGATCGAAATTTCAATGAATTTTAAATTGAAATAGGGGGAAAGCGATGCCAGTCAGGTGGACCATTGATGTGACACGTAGAAGGGGTTGCTCTGGATAGCTGTCTGCATCCGTATCAGCAATTGGTATGCACATTCACTGTACATATTCCTGTTCTCAAATATTCCAGGTATTTCTCGGGCTGAGTTGCAGTTTGGCATCTGCATCCGTTTTTTAAGAGCTTTGTTTAAAAAGGAATCTTTGGTTAATTAGGTTTCATTTTATGAGACTTTACTTCTCTATTGAGCACGGTATCCTATCAAAATCCTGTTTAGAAAATATATCTTTAACTTGCAAGATCACTGGGATTATTTATATATATTTATACTTCTTATTTATACTATCATCAGGTTTCTTAGTATATTCAACGTCAAAAATAATTAATTAATGTTTAATAGTTTAATTTTTACCCAAGTATATATACTTTTATACTGATATCTTTATATTTTTCTGCACAGCTGACACCTACTAAGCTTAAATCGGGAAAGTAGAAAAGAAAGAATATCTATAAATTAGAGACATTTAATTTGCTGTATTTTTATGAATTAAATATACCTAAATAATCATTTGGGCAGATGCATTTAAATATAAGAAGTCATTAACAAAAAACTTTTTAAAAAAATAAACATATTCCCAAATAAAGTACCAATATGGAACACCTCACCTCTTTACAAGTTTCCAATATATAAACTCCTGAAATAAGTGATCCCCGTGAATATGATGGCGTAGCAACCTCAATAGATCGATTTAATGCCTTTTTTTTATTAAGAAAAGTCCATATTTGCATGTGCCTATTATCTATGAAAATATAATTATCGTTGTCCACATCTGTTCCCATTGAAATTACCCGCATTGTGCTCAGGGACAGTCGCAAACAAAGGGCGAGTGGCTCGCCTTCCGTTCGTGGGCCAAAAACCTAATGCGAAAGCCGAAAATTGCGTTTTCAACTTGTTGTTGCCATAGCAATTTTAGTCCCGATAAGCGGGGCAGCAACAAGAACAACCGGCCTGCAGAGCTGCCAACACGAAGTAGTTATTTCGTTGCACGCAACTCGCAGGCGACGCGACGTGACGCGAGGCGAGGCGACGCATGGTGCACGCAACCCGAAATTAGTCGCAGGACAAACATGTGTGCAGGCAGAGGCAGTGTTGTCCTTTTAGCCAGGTTTTCTGATCTCAATTCTATCCTTTTATGTACTTTAAATTCCCTTTAAATGCTTAAAATTTATTTTTATATTTAGTTGTCTAGGATATTCCCCATTATTCCTTTGATATTTCAAACAAGTTGTTTTATTACTTTCTTAATTGGTAAAATAACTTTTTAGGTAAGAAATTAAATATATTGAAACTGAAAATAAGTTTACCTTAAATTGTGAATAAAGATATAAATAAATTCAGGAAGTTTATGGCACTTTTCGATCGGTTTACAATCCCTATCGACTTCTGGGGCATCCCTGTAAATGACGTCTTTCCTACTTATCCACAAGTGGCACCACTGCCAGCAGGCAGCTAAAGCAAATGAGGCACAAGTGGAAAGCGGGGAAAAAGGGAAATTTGGCAAACGGAGGCCGCAGGCCTACCGCCAAGGCGAAAGGCGTAAATGCTGCACGCTGCCGTTTCACCTGATCGACTTTCCAGGCGCCCCAGGAAAGGGGATGGTTGTAAAAAGGGAGAGTGGCGGCGGAAGGGAAGGAAATTCGGGATATCGGGGGTGGGGAAGGCAGGATCTGGAGTGGGAATGGCAGCGGGAACGGGCAGCTGTTGGCGGCGTCATTCTAATGCACGATGCACAGTGGGCATGAAATATTGTTGACAGGTGAAAACCCCGCACACACACACATACACACGGGACGCTCTCGGGACACGCGCGCGGCTAACGGCACCGGGACACGTCACAGGCTGCGGCAGATAAGCCGAAAAAGATATGGTCCAAGTGGGGCACAGAGCGCCCGAGCCGCAGGAGGCCTCCCAAGGCTGGGGTCACGTGCGGGGCGGGGCCACCCTCCCCTGGGGCCGGCCGGAAAACGGTAATAAGTGAAAGTGTGTGCCAAGTGAAAGGGCTGAGGGGTGAGGCCTATACTAGCTGCTCCTGTGGCTGGTGTCAGTCGCCACCCCTGGGGCCCCGGAGTAAATACTTGATTAGTAGAATAATAAATTAAAATATTTTGTCACTTCCTTGGAAATTGTTGAAGCCCCGAATTTCCTACGAATTAAATCATCCCAGATCCTACTGGAAGTGGACAAATCGAAACTGAAGGCCAGGCTGTAGGAGCACATCTAATTTATAGGCTCGTAAAACAGGCCCTCGAATACTCTTCAGTTAACCTTGAAGAACATTTGAGTTCTAAAATAGCAGCATCGAGTTTATTGAGTTCTCTAGTGAACTGCCATAAAAGTAGCTTTGGCATTGGGAGGATACTAAATTGGTTGCTGAAATGCATTTAACTAGGGAACATTGAGAAATCAATTTGCTAAATTTATCAATATTTAGGGGAACTTAAAAAATAACCTTGAGCTAATACATAGAAAACGAGAGACTAATGCTGTCTGTTGTCAGTCATTGGAACATTAAATCTAAAAAATGATTAAAAGAAACAGATTACAAACAAAATGGTTTATTAACATTTTAAAATCACTTAAACATTTGTTATAAGGATTATCTGCTTAGAATTTGGTTTGAGCTTGTCAAATTTCCCACAACTATAGAACACTTTAAATAAAATTATATCGTTAAAAGCAAACATAAAACCCTTTAAAGCTTTCCAAGCACCTCTTTATAAGCGGTGTTTCAGGGCATAAAGCAAATCTAGACAGGTCATCAAAGGAGGGCTTATCCGGAAAACAGCACGCCAAGTGCATTTTATTAAAAAATACATTAAACAACAGAAAGCGTTGACAATTAGGCAAAACCCCTACAAGTGCCGCTCGCCGATAGGCAAATGTGCTCGTTGCTTATCGATAACAGGTGAAATGCAAAATTTGCATACGACGAGCGTGCGACACGCAGGGCTGCCATCCACTTCACTTTGGTTCCCGGACACGCCTGCAGGGCTGCAATAAATTCACTTTGCATTTTAATTTCAACTGGAAAAAGTAACGGGAAAAGTGCGCAATTTATCCGTAGGAAACACACAAACACACACACACACCCCAAGCGCAAACAAAGGAAGAATGCAAAACTGTGTAATTTCTGTGGATGCTGCGGGTATTTCTAGCTCTCTCTCTCCCCTGCTGCACACGTAGCCGCCGAGTGGAGTCAACTTTTGGCCTCTAATGTTGCTGAAAATTGAATTTCTTATTACAAAAATGCTCGCGTTGCGTGCGGCTGCTGTTGCTGCTGCGTTCTACAACAACGTAAAGAGCATTACGTGTTTACGTAAAGTTTCGGCGCCCGACGGCAAAATTGTTTTCCCAATCTGCCGTGAGCCTGGGAGCCTGGAAGGCGGCCTTTCCCGCGGCTCCTTGCCGTTTGTTTATTTTATTATTTTTTGTTTGCGCTCAAATTAAATGAAATGTTTATTCAAACGTTGAAAATTGCTTTAAAAAAGAAGGGCAGACAGCCGAGAAATGGCCAAAATGATATGCCAAAAGGGCTGCCAAAATGTCGCCGCCAATGTCCTTTTGTGCCCCAAAGTCGTTGCCTCGCCCTGCCTTGGCCCCTCCGCCAGCTGGAAAACTAGTTGGGCTTTGACTGACTTTTTGCTATCTTTGGTTTATCGCCCAAGTGAATCATGTCAACCGCAAAAAGGGGCATCATCTTGGATTACCATAAAGGCGTCCGCATCCTGCGTCTAGGCGCCATTCATTTTTCATGTGTGCGCCATGTTCCTCCTGCAGAAGGATCCTGGATCCTGGATCGCTATCCAGCATGTGCTGGCCCCAAGGCATTGTTCGATTTAAAGTGCCTGCCTGGCTGGAAGCAGTAGAGGGCAGGGGACTTTATAAATGAGCTGAGGGCAGGAAACGAGCAAATCGCCCGGAGAGTTCTTGTGCCAAAAAAGGACTCCCGGCCGCAACAACCGAGAGTCTTGATGGTCAAAGCCAAAGTGCAATGTCCGTGATGACTTGCCAGCCCCGTCATCGCCATCCCCTTAACCCCGAAAGCTTAACCCACTGCCTCCAACGACACCCCGAAAAATAGCCGGAATCCTCCGGACTCCGAGGCGAGGCGACAACTTTGACGCCAGCCCCCAAAAAAGTGAAGAGGAGGCGATGGTTTCCGGTCTGGCTTATATTGAAGGATGTCTTCCGCCTGCCCACACGTCCCTTTGTTCGGCAGCAATCAATCATGCGGTTTAAATTAGGGTATTTACTTAAGTCGGTCAATCGATAGGGGCGAAAGTAAAATATTTTCCCAGTGCCTGTCAAAGTGACCAACACCGGAAAACTTCTGAGGTTGGGAGAAGGGTTTAAGGGATTTTACTACGGTCATCAGTGCTCTAGAAAATTAAGGATGGGGAATGGGGATTTTAATGTATTGAAAATGAAGGATGGGGGAGCTTACAAACTGAAGGAGATACTGTACATCGGAGGGACTTTAGCCTTATAGTTCATATTTATAGTCAAGGTGTCGATTTTGTTAAGTTAATATAGGTCTATACCTAGGTAAAACATATTTTATGATTTGTTGTTTAAAAACGAATAAGAGCATAAACTAGTCGCTTTACCGTCGACCCTTGGCCTAAATCTTAAATGACCGTCTACCGAAAAAGAAGAAGGTGGTCAATGTCAATTTTTGGAAAGTAAAAGTTCAAAAGACCTTAGGTTTACGTATTTTTAGTTCCTTACCTCTTTTTTTTATATTCTAATTTTATGGACGAATCAAAGTTTAAAATATTCATAACTAAGCCAAAACATCCAATTCCCAAATTTTTAATAATTACCGAAATGTTTGATGTACTCTTTGGCCAACAATTACCGGAAATCTTATTCAGTGGTTTTGTAATATTTTGTAGCATACTTTTAGGGGTCTGAAGATTTCATAAAACTGTCGGCTGCTGCCTTGTATCCTCTGCAGCTCGATGTTAGTTTTTAAGTAATTAATTATACGGCATATTGAGTTTAAAAAAGTATTTTCTTGCTAAATTTTGTCAACTTTAATGACATAACTCCTTTAAAAATTTGTAAAAATGGCCAACATTTTTGTTTCCCATATTTTAATTTTAAATATTTAAGATTTAAACGGTGTATCGGTATACGGCAATTGACTGATATTCCTTTGTTGACCAAAATATGCTGTTAAGAAGACCTCAGGTACACGCATTTTTTGATCCTTAAATGGGGTTTCTTGTCCTAATTTTATGGACAACTCAGGGATAAAAATATTCATAACTCAGCCAAAAAAGCCTTAAATTCAGTTCGGAAGGTCATTCAATGTTAGTTTTTATTAGGCTAATTAATCTGCATATTGAGTTTAGAGATCAGAGAAAATACATTTTTGACCAATATTTGACAATTTTAATGATGTAACCCCTTATCAAATTTTCAAAAATTGACCGAAATTTTTTTTCTAATTTTTTTCAAGTATTTTATTGTTAAACAATTTAGCTTTTAACGGCGAATCGGACCTTATACGGCATTTGGCTGACATTCCATTTTTGCCCAAAATATGCTGTTAAGAAGACCTTAGATTTATGTATTTTTAGGTCCTTACCTCTTTTTTTTGATGTTCCAATTTTATGGACGAATCAATGTTTAAAATATTCATAGCTAAGCCAAAACAGCCAATTACCAAATTTTTAATAATTACCCAAATGTTTGATGTACTCTTTGGCCAACCGGAAACAACAGGTACCGGAAACCTTTTTCAGTGGTTTTGTAATATTTTGTAGCATACCTTTAGGGGTCTGAAGATTTCATAAAACTGTCGGCTGCTGCCTTGTATCCTCTGCAGCTCAATGTTAGTTTTTAAGTAATTAATTATACGGCATATTGAGTTTAAAAAATTATTTTCTTGCCAATTTTTGACAACTTTAATGATATAACCCCTTTAAAAATTTGTAAAAATGGCCAACATTTTTGTTTCCCATATTTTAATTTTAAATATTTAAGATTTAAACGGTGTATCGGTATACGGCAATTGACTGATATTCCTTTGTTGACCAAAATACGCTGTTAAGAAGACCTCAGGTTTAAGCATTTTTAGGTCCTTAAATGGGGGTTTTTTATGTCCTAATCTTAAGGACAACTCAAGGATAAAAATATTCATAACTCAGCCAAAAAAGCCTTAAATTCAGTTCGGAAGGTCTTTCAATGTTAGTTTTTATTAGGCTAATTAATCTGCATATTGAGTTTAGAGATCAGAGAAAATAAATTTTTGACCAATATTTGACAATTTTAATGATGTAACCCCTTATCAAATTTTCAAAAATTGACCGAAATT